>PPHD01004823.1:0-24538 GCA_002909625.1 Bambusicola thoracicus | reverse complement strand
GGGGGGAAGGTGGGGTGGGAGAGGAGGGGGCTGTTTTGCTCCCAGCAATGTGCTCTTTCTATACAACTTGCCAAATACATATATGTAAAATATATTTTCTCCTGTCAGGGTAAGAAATGGGTTAAATAAGCTTAGAAGTGGGTTTGTTCTCCAATGAGCATCTGTATGCCCTAATAAATTCAGATAACTGTATTACTGGGGTAGCTTGAAAACAGACAAAATCTGCTTTCTGTTTTGCTAAATCCACAGCTAAATGATTTTTGAGGGGGATGTTTTCATGGGAGATAAAAGACTAAAATCAATGATAGGACTGTCTGAAGACTGAAGTTTCATTTTATCTCCACAAAAAATTCAGGAGTCAGCTATTCCACTAGCTTTCTATTAAATTTTGGTTCAAAAATGTCACTTCTGCTCACAGCAGTGCTGAAAAAACTATTTATCTGAATCCAACTGTAACACAGAGATTCTCCTGGATCCATTTGTTTATCACATTAGATAAGCATACGTCAGTAACACTGTTTATTACAAGAAAGTACTTGTAGGTGATATGAAACCCAAACTGATATGTGACAAAAATTAATAACAGCAATAATAAATGGCTATAAGATCGACACGGGCTCTAAAGATAATGCATATATGCTCAGATAATAGGGATTTTAGGGGAAAAGTGATTGTGACAGTTCAGAAAGGAAAATTACTATCTCTTCCAAACACTTAACAAGACGTGACAACAGTTTAATCCTCAGAATTATGAACCACGTTGTCTAACCACGGTGATGGGTCTGCATCACACTGGAGTCTAAATAAGAAATCTAGGAAGAAGTGAGAGAACAACACGAAATGGACGTTAAGATTTCACTATGTAAAAGGATGCTTATGAGATGGTTTTACCTTCCTGACTTTGCACTACCCGAGACATCTTTTAGCAGGAATACCAGCTTCCATAAAATCTCACTGAGCACAAGTTGTTGGTCCAGGTAACTGGGCAGGCAGCTGCTATTGGTTTCTCAGTTCCAGACCCAAAGAAGAGTTTATAAGGTTCGAGCAATATGGTTGCGGCCTGCAGTAATTGGGTGACTAGAGCTGATGGCTCTAGATGTGCCAGTGGTAAAATCCTCATCTTCCAATCAGCTTTCCTATGCAGCAGGCTCTGAATAGAGCCTGCAAGAAGAATAAGGATTAATCGGTTCTTTTTAGGTTGCATACCAGATCTTTAAACACAGATCTAGCTGTAAAGAACAACTAAGTAGAAATGAACCCTTGCTCACTTTCTCTTTGCAGCCAACTCCTTTTATAAAGAGCTTTGTCTCCAATTCAGCTAAGCCTTTAACTGTGTGCTTAACTTTATGTGCTTAACGTCACTGGGACATGTGGGTAAGTACAAAACTGTGTGTTTTGTTGAGCCAAGTAAGTTACCTCAAACAATTAATTGTTTTGCTGAACTAAGGTCCTGGCAAATAGTAAAAGAAAGAGCATTTAATGTGTTATTGAAAAGAAATAGTTTCCCAGTATCAGCCGGTAAAACTAATATCTTAAGTTCCTTCTCTTCATGGGTATATCAATAACTCATTTCTGTTCATCCAAGAAGGAAAGATTTCTTTGAACTTAAATTGAAATCTGGGAGCCTATACTAAATAACCAAAGCCTTTGCTATTGGGAGTCTTTGATGAGAGTGTCAAAGATATTTGGGTAATTATTTCTATTACATCAGTGCTCAAGACTTTGCCATTAAAGTATATATACATATCCTCTCATCTTCACCGCATTTCTAGGATAACTACTTTCCTGCAGGAATTCAACCAGAAAAATGACCAGGTGAGTATTACACATAACAGTGCCATAAAACCAACAAATGTACTCACATGGATGCCAGGGCTGTTGTGATGAGATCCCTGCCCCTAGAATACATATGTCATTGTTGCCTAGCAATATGAATCAAAGAATCACAGAAGGGCTTAGGTTGGAAGGGATCTTGAAGATCATTGAGCTCCAACCCCCAGTTGTGGGCTGGTTGCCCCCACCTGATCAGTTGCCCATGGCCCCATGCAGCCTGGACTTGAGCACATTATGATAGTCATAAGAGGAGATAAATAAATTGATGAACTCCTTATAGCTTCTTCCATTTTTGAATCTGAGAAAAGCATTTTCCATAAATCTATGTACTTAAACACCTTCTTTCCCCACAGCTAGCTCAGCCACTGCACTTATCATCACTTGCTCTGAGATTCACGGTGCCTTGAATCGACTGAGGTGAGCAGTTTTTGGAAAGCTATACCTGGCAGACAAAGACAGCTTGCATTTTGGCAGCTCTCCTTCCTTTTCTGTCCCTGAGCTCATCCTGTAGCAGAATGAGGTGTTACCCTGTAAAAAAGAATAAAGGCTACATGCAGGGAGAGTATTTCTTTTTCTCTCTTGCCTTATCCAAATGTGTTCTTCTCACATCCGTCCTCTATTGCATCATATTCAGCCTCTACCTGCCCTCTAAACCTTGCCAGAATCTACATTTTTGCCTCTTCCACTACAACTAATAACCACACCTATTCATTCTTCCGACATATCTGTTCTCATTACTTCTCCATCTTCTGACCCTTCCCAGTGTCATTATTATGCTAATATCTTTTACCTTCCGAGTCTTCAGCAATGGGAGCAGTTCTTTCGCATGACTTACTACAGAACATTACCAGAGAAAGTCAAACATTTCCTAATGTCTCACTAATGTTTTTCCTCATTTCTTTCACACGACAAGCCACAGAAACACAGAGCAGCTATACCGCTATGTCAAAAAAATGCCACATCAAAACTCTTGTGTCTAATGCCTACAGTGTTATGCCACAATCTCAGCTTTATCTTGGTGGTAAAAAAGGGGAAAGTCAACTTCAGAAGGGCAATAAACAGGATGCACTATAAGCAATGTGCCAATAAGCATGTTATTATTGCATTCAATTCCTAGGTCCCTACTTCCCCAGTTTGCTTCTTTCCTTTGGTATTTTTGGACAGCTTAGACAGTTAAAAGAAACACATGTCACTGTTTTTCTGGTTTCCCTTTAAAATTCTGATGCATAATATTTGGGTTGCAGCTATCACTGGAGATTTCTTATTTCTTTTAAACACTTCTCCTGGAGATTTAGAACGAATCAAGCATATATTCCTATAGGTCTTTCATTTTGTAAACATCCTCTTCTTCAAACAAAAATCTGCATTCTGGGTCATATTTGGAGATTTGTAATGTCTCTTTAATGGATTGTAAAACCAAAGGGATTGTTACAGTAATCTATTTTAAATTAACTTCTGTTTAAACAATAGTACATTTTTCAAAAAGATAATCAGTGTGGGAAAATACATTCTGATCCTCAGTAAATGGTTCCGGTAATCAATCACCCTCGGTTTTAAAGCAGTGCGTGGCTCATGTTAGGTCCATATTTGTTTAGCTCCTGCTTCTATTCACTGGGTACCGTTATGCTTTTTAGTGACGTATTCATGTTCCTTCAGAATTGTAAAACAGCTATTTTAGGTAGACGCTGAACACGGGTATCGGTTCACCTATTAACCTTATCTTAGATTAATTAGGTGGATTGCTTTTTAAAACATGGCACACTATTGGAGCGATTTTCCACAAGCTCAGAATCATTTTTTGTTCCTCTCCGAACCTTTGCTATTTTTCAGATTTTTTCTTAATGGGTGAAAACACGATCCGGACAGAGAATGCTAGCAATTATCTCAGCCATACCATGAACTCAGCTCCTTTCTGCTTGACATTCGCTGCTTACCCAGTCAAAGTGAATGCTTCTCTCCTAGCCATTATATTGAACTGGGAGCTCATTCAGACTCTACCCATCACCAACTCTAAATCTTCACCTGTACCACTGTATTTCAAGGGTACTTTTCTACTACCCTGTATGTGTGACTGGAATTCCTTGCTCCCACGCATATGACTTTGGCTGTATTAAAAGTACTTATTGTTCAGATGAGCTCACCTTATGGAATGATGCAAATCCAGAATATAGAAATGATCTGTCCTGTCATTATTTACCACTCCACTAATTTTTATGTCATCTGCAATATTTACCAGCAGTGATTTTGTATTTTATTCTAGATCATTGTTAAAGATTAACTGTCTTTAGGCTGAGAACAGATTACTTCAAATGTTTCCATAGGATGCAGATTTTCAAGCACAGTACTTTTGGATATTCATGCACTTAGTGCATCTTTCAGTCTAAGAATAAAGAAGTTTGGAATAAGCTCTATATATACATGATAAAACTGCAGGGAAAGGTTAAGCTGTTTTAAGCAATAAAAATCTAGCTGACCAGGCAGTAGGTTGGAGGCTATTGTTTCCATCTAATAGCATTTTAGGCTATCTAGTCATAAAACTTAAACATTACTATGGGAATAAATACAAAATCACACTGAGTTACAAGAAGAAAACATCATGTCTTAGAAATAATGCAAGACAGTTTTCTCCTTCAAATATTTTAATCTGAATTTCAGGTTGGATATCAGGAAAAGAATTCTTTTCAGAAAGACTGCTCAGATGCTGGAATGGGCTGCCCAGAGAGGTGGTTTAGTCACTGTCCCTGGAGGTGTTCAAGAAATATTTGAATGCTGTACTAAGGTATATGGTCTGGGGGGAAAATATTGGCGGTAAGTGGATGGTTGAACTGGATGATCTTGGAGGTCTTTTCCAACCTTACTGATTCTACGATTCTATGGATATCTGTCATGATTTTAGGCTAATTTCCTTTGTAGAGGCTCACATGACGATGGCTTATGGATTTTTGATGAAAACAGTGGTGATATCACACCAGTGTTTCAGCTGCTGCTGAGAAATGCTTACACAAAACCAAGGACATTTTGGCTGCTTGAGCACAAGGAGCTGGGAGGGGACACAGCTAGGATAGCTGACCCAGACAGGCCAACAGGATGCCCCTTATGATATCGTACTCAGCAATTAGAACTGGGGGTAAAGAAAGAGGAACTGGGAGAATGCTTGGAGTGATGGCATTTATCTTCCCAAGAGGCTGTTATGTGTGATGAGCCCTGCTTTCACAGGAGTGGCTGAACACCCACGAGGTCTTACACTTTCACCATCCCAGTTCTCTCCTGTCCCACTTGGGAAGAATGAGCAAGCGGCCTCTTCGTGCTGAGCTGTCTCTGCTGGGTTAAGCCGCAGCAGTAGCTTCACAATAAATACAACATGATGATACTCAGCAAAAGATCTTTAACACCCTATGTGGCTAGAGAGAGGTATTTGCCTAATCTGCCCCACAATTACTACCAAAACTTGGAGAGCATGATGACACATAGAGGCAACACTGCATACACATCTCTCATCTCAGGAATGGCCCAGTATATATGGTAGCATCACTATAACCTAAATCTGTCCTTTCTTTTTCTTAGTCAGCAGAGTACACAGTAATCTCACATGAGCCTGCATCTTGCAAGTTATGTAGGGTTTTGGCAGAACTGTCACTTCCCTTATAATACAATGCATTTTGGCCCTGAATTCATTATTAAAGAAATAGCATTTGTCTAGCATTAAGTCAGTCCAAATGCAATACTTTACATTTAATTTTTAGTGATTTATCTGGGTCATATATCATTATGTGATTACAACAAAACTGCCTATTTATCTAATCATAGTAGAAAGGATTCAATTATTGTGGCAATATGGGAATAACTAACAAATTGGAAATAGTGTTTCATCTGGCTTGGATATCTCTATTTAGGAATGATGTACTTATCAGCTGAAAAAAAAAAGAAAAAAAAAAGAAAGAATTGTCAAAGTTTCTATAAGTATTTCAGAACTCCTTGCAAAGAAAATCTTCTATTACCAGTCAGTCTTTCAACATCACTCTCCCTCAGTGAGGAAGTCAAACACTCTAGAATCATACTGCCTTCCATTTTCTGAACTTTAAATGGAATAAATAAATTTTCACTTTTGAGCTCTGAAGTAGTTTAAACTGGTCAAATAGGTGTGGTTAATTTTGCTGGTTACATGGATCTGTACGTCATAATTCAGTCTTATAAACTTGCTATCTTACTGTTAAATGAGAAGTCAAAGCTTGTTCTTTGTCTGCATTGATGTAAGACTCTGTATTAATGTATGTTAAACAGGGACTGAAGGCCTAGAAGTTTCTACCTCACCACCACTGTTCTCTTCAGAAACTCCCGAAGTCTTAATAGGTTCCCCATATGCAATATTTCTTCCCTCTTCTATTTTCACTTGGTGTACTAATTTTCATTAATCTACACAGTAAAAAGGGAAATACAGCACTTCCAATAGTTCTTTCCTTCCAATATGCAGTACTACTGAAGAAAATTAGTATCAAGTATAAAAACATTCGAAAAGTGACTTCAGTCTCCTAATGTTAAGTACTACATGTTAAACGTTAAATGTTCTTGCCAATAACATAATGTAGGTATTTGAGTATTCTTCAACTCTACAAGCTTTACTGTGTTAAATATTTTTACTTAAAGCATAATGTATGTTCTAACAACTCTAGCATGTGCAAACCACTTTATAGCCCCGAGCTTCATGGAATTAATAGAGGCTTAAAGGTAATAAGGCTCATCTATTTTATGAAGTAGATGAGCTACCTTGACCTGCTCATATTTTGTGAGCACCACAGTTTCCAGGTACCCACAGAATTAAATGGATGGGGTGGAACTGGTAAGAAAGGCGACAGAGTTAAATCACATGAATTAGATTTTCTAAAAGAGGAAACATGAAATCACCCTTTCATTATCCTTGCATCTGACAAAATACATTATCATACGTTTTTGCTTGAACAGTGTAAAGATCGTTCAAAACAGATACAATTGCAAATCAGGAAGGATCACACTTACGTGGAGCCCTGACAATGTGATCTCATCAAGCTAGAACTTGAAATTGCAAGTGTCGCTTCAGATAAGATCAGGGAATGCTTCCTGTCCCAATAATGTGACATTATCAAGTTTGAGAATGCAGCAAAGGCACATGCACAATTTTGTGAACTAACAAGGCAGATTGAGAACACACTGGTTGGCAGGATATTTTAGATCCTCAGATTGCCTTGAGCTGGACATAATTACAGCTCATTTTTTTTGCACATGGGAGAGCCATCTCGAAGACTAAGAGAGCAGCACACTCACTGAAGAAAGAAAAATGTTAATCTTTTAATTAACATAGGTTCAAGCATCGGAACTGCATTCCACAGCATAGAGAAAGCTTTTGAGTGAAAAAAATATATATTCTGTAGGAAACTCTTAAACAGCTCTGCTTCCATTTTTATAGGAAGTATCTAACATATAGATTTCTACTCTGAGAGTGCTGGTATATTTAAGCTTGTTTGCTACCATTATATTGCATGAAACTCATCTTTAAGATAGATTATACTGAATTTATCGGTGCGATTATCCTGTTGATTTGGACTCCAAAACTACAGAATAAACACAGTGGTTCACAGTCTTAAGGCAAGAAGGACAAGGGGCAGGAAGCCAGTTAGATTTTTTTTTGGCTCTCTAGCTTGTTTTGGTATTGTTTAGGGACATAGCACTTCTTTGGGAACCAACTGAAAGGTTAGGTACATGTCCAGAGCAGAATTCATGCATTAAAAGCAGTACTTCAGGGGATGCCGGAGGTCACATGAGAATTTGCAATATGAGAATGTTTTTCCTAACACTAAAAACCATGAAGTCATTAACAGCCTCTCTTTCTGATCTGGGAATACTTTAGCACCTAACATTTGCATGGAATTGAATAGTTGTCAAATTCTGCTCATACGGGAAGAACTGCTTTTAGGACTTAGCTATCATTCATGGCTCCAGCTCTCCCAGCTGGCTGAGGACTCTGGAAGCCAAAGCTCACAACGCACCATCTCTGCTGAAACCACATGAGCAGAAGGTTCGCGTTGGTACTTCTTGCACAGTGGGAGACATGAAGGCTGTTGTGGTAAAGAAGCTGGGGCAGTCAGAGCTGTGAAGTGCTTTTGCCTCAGTGCTATAAATAAACGTACTCAGAAATAAAACCTATATATCCTTTTTATCAAACATACACATGCTCTACTCATAAACCATGTGATTTCGCGTACCATGGACTGCAGCATTTGAAATACAAATTCCATGCACAGGATAATACTGAAGGTTGCTTTGCCCAACTTATGCATGTACCATGATACCAAAATAATTAAAAAAATAACATTGAAATGGAAAGTACCCCACCCCTCAGAAAGAACTGCGTTCTTTTTTCCAATGACTTTCCAATGTCAAGAAAAAAAAAAACAAACCCAAACTACCTCCTTTCTATGCAATGCTTGATAAAACACTGTTTATATACATGGCTTAGAGGGCAATATTGGTGGTACTAGATGGTTGGAGTAGATGATCTTAGAGGTCTTTTCCAACCCTAATTATTCTATGAAAACATGAAGCTATAACTTTAGTGAATAGCTAAGGACCTGTGGTGAAAGGTTTTTATGAGCACAGCTCCTCAAAGTCCTCATTTTTGCGGTAACGTTCACATTGGGTAGGGAAAAAAAATACATCACGTGTTCTTCATCCTAACAAACTTCCTTGCATTGATTAACGCACTGTTTTATGAGACCTGAAAGAACAAAGTTAAATGAACAAGAAGTGAAAACTTATGATGGATGTATCCCTCACAGCATTTAGATCTTTTCCACTTGATTAAAAATTCCTAGTTCCTCTTCACTGAATTGTTTAGTTTTTTAGCAGTCTCTGTCCTGATTAAAACAAATTAGCATCAAAGATCCCCAGCTGAATGAGGAATCATTAATTGAGAAACATGCAATGCTCCTTAATTATCTTAGAACAGTCAGAGAACAAATAATCTTAGGTTGCAAAGGGGTTTGCACGCACTGTGCACTGAGCACTTATTCTCTGTGTCTGCCGGAATAAAGGTAGACTTGCCCAGACTGTTGAAGGATATCAGTACAAGCCTCAGTAAACACATTATAAATTGTTTGTGTAAAGTGGAAAAAAACAACAACAAAAAAAAACAAAGCAAGGTAATGGCTGACTGAAAGAGAGATGTTTCAGTTTATTACGCTGATCATAGCCTTCAATTTGCTTTGCATATGCCAACATAGATTGAGAAAGAATGAAAGCTGTTCTTTTTTGATACAAATCTAAATACTTCTGAGTGAAATGCTCCAGCTCTAGAAGCACGTAACAAATGTCAGACACGTAGGTACAGAGAGGAACGGTGCAGCTTGAAATAGCAGATGAAAAGGCAACAAACCTTCATAAAACCTGTCTCCCAAGGAATCCAAGAAATATTTGCTATTCTTTGGTTGTTTGCTCTTTGTTACACTGTTCCTCTAACAGCTGGTTTGTTGTTTTTTTTTTTTAGGCTATGTCTCAGATTCCCCTGCTCAGCACAGTTATTGCCAGCCTACAGACGAGGAACTGAGTTTTTTAAGGGCACCATATACTTACTAATATGAATATCTTAACATTTGTTTTGCATCACCAGTTTATAGAAGTAATCCTGCAGAAGTCACTCAATAACACTGAGCAGTTCCTAGAGTGAGTTTGTTGGATTTACATTCCTTTAGTGCTAAGGCTAATCCAGCAAGCGTTGCTAACTTAAAAACTGGACAGCAACATTAAATGCTGCTCAGAACCACCTAAGCTTACTGTGAACAAGTTTGTCCCAGTGCCAGTATCCCCTGCTCCCTCACTGAGCTAATTAGCTCTGCAGAAAAGGAAGCTATTAGCAGGGATGCAGGAGAGCGCTGATGCAGTTGTGCCCTCCTGGTGCCCAGACAAAACACACTTAGAGTTAGCCAGAGCACTTTGCACTGTACCACATTATGATGTATAGGTGTATTCTTACAGTCTTTGCATGTAAAACTCTGATGTAATGTTACACAGTGCATGCAGTGGACATAAGATGATCTCAACGAGTATAAAGACTGATCTAATAATTTTTTAAGAGTCTCCACACTACAGGAAAGCAATGGGCATTTTCCCAGTTCCTATAAAATTGTACCATTCCTATGCTGCCAATGAAATTCTGCTGACATATCGCATAAGAGTTATCCTAAGATCCATTAAGGTAAGGATTTGATCTAGATCTTACGTTCTGAACTTAGTATTCTGGCATCTGAAGGACAAGAGCAGCATATCCAGCCTCTTATGCCAAATTTACTTCGATTTTCTTTTTAGTTCATAGTCACGAATCTCTAACGCAAATGGGAAGCCTAAAGATTTAACATCAGAGCTCATTCTTCTGCGTAACTAATGGTGGTATCACTCTGCAGAAAAGAATTAACGATGCAATGAACCACAGAAACCTCAGCAGGGATCTGGCATCCCATTCCCATGGCTACTTCATCCCTCAGAGGTAGGGAGGGAATAGGAGAGGTGGGACCAAAGTGGTCTGCCACCATTTCACTCCATGAAACAGCACAGCAGTGCTGTGTTTTTTCTCAAAGCAGTCAAACTGCCTTTCTGTGAGCAGTATGACTCTACATTTGAAGATAATATACTATATTGACCCCTTGTTTGGACTTTTGTACAGCACTGTTTCTGAACCAGGGTTAACTCCTGAACTGCCTAGCTTTGTTAATCCTGAGGCAACCATATTACACAGAGAGCCATAACTGGTTGCCTGAGACAGCTGGCACAGTTTTCAGGTACACATATTGAATACAGATATCTGATTTATGCCCAAGTCCCCTATGGCTGATTACACCAAGTCCAGAGAGAGACTGCTCAGATAGAGCATCAACAGGGTGAATAAGAGGCAGCTATTTTTTTCTAGGTAGATACAATTCTGTGAGGGATCCCACTTGCAAAGGGGACAAAACTAACTTAAATTACAGTCTAATACTCTTCAGGAAGTAATCTACACCTTTGTAATCTTCACTGGAACGACACTCAGAATAGCAACATCTATTTTTCTCTACTTGATCCACTTGTAAAGAAAAATTCCCTTTAAGCAAGAGTCTAGATACACCACAAAGAGAAATAAAAAGAAACCCTCAGGCCCCTGAAGGATACAACTCTCTTTTTGCAAAAAAGGCATTACATGTATTTGCAAGGAAAACACAGACCTTGATCCAAACTAACACTTCTACAGCAGAAGCATATATATATGTGTGCAAGCACAAATATACTGTTTGGGTAAATATGAATTAGGTTAAAACTTTATTTTTTCTTTCTTCCTGTGAAACAGGACTTTGCCTGTATATCACACTCCCAACAATTCCATATCAGAAATGAAAATGTCCTGTTGCTTAATGGTTTATATTTCACTTATTTAAAGTTCAGTTAAGCCGTTTTTTTATGGGTTGAAATCATAACCTGTGTGAAATCCCATCACCTACTAGTAGCCTTCCCATTGGCTATTATTAGATAAAATGGCAGATGCCTAAGGAAAGAATGGAAGTGGACGACTTGGAATGTTTTGTGTGTGTACAGTTCTAAAGAATCTAGAATGCCACATAGGGGAATGGGAGCAACTGGGTTAGTATTAAAAGTTAAAATGCCCATGCAGGAGATAGTCTTGTTTCATTAAAGAGCATAATTAAACATATGCTACAAATAAAACTTTCAAAGTCTGAGTGATTCAGGAACCAATAAGTAGCAGCTACAGACCAGTTTGGCGCATTGAAAGATTTATATATGAAGTGAACAGCGGCTGATGATGTGCAAGTTGATCACAGATACAGTACGAGAACTGCTGAATAAGCTAAGAGCATTAATTCCAGACAACAGAGACAAAAGCAGTTGGAAAGGAATTGGGATCAGCACGAGGCAAGGACTGCATGTCTTCAGAGCCTGGATCAGATTCACAATGAGACCAAAAGAAAATGACAAGACAATAAGGCAAAGCAAAAGACAGTATTTGAACAGCATGGTGGCAAAGATGAAGCAGAAAAGGAATGCTAATGCCAGAGATCACTGATAGGACAATTTGGGTCTGGAGGAAAGAGTGTTAATTTATTGCAAACCTGCTGAAAAATGAAAATATTTTATTTTCAAAAAAGGAAGTTGCAGAGAGACTGACCAGAGTTATTTGTGAAAGTGAGTTCTGAAGGGATCCAAGACTTGCTACTTGGATGTTCCCTTTGGGAATAGTTCTGTGCATGTTAACATGATTGCATGGTTCCTGCAAGCAGGAAGAGGTAAACAAAATCATAGATTGTGCAGAACAATTCTGTTGATTTCATAGATCCAAGACAGTTTCAGAGCAGTGGCAAATGGTTTTCATAAACGGAATGTAAAAGCTGGTGTGCTGCCTCTTTTTCTTAAATTCTATAAAGCTCTCACAGATTTTTTCTTTAATTTAGTAAAGAAGGAACCGTTCAGTATAGGGAATTCTGAAAGAAGGTTCTACTAAATATTAAATATTTTCCTGATATATTTTATAAGACATAAAACTATCACCAGAATGAATACACAGACTTAGAGATTTCAAGAAGTCTATGATGCTATGTCATAGCCTTTGAGCTACACTGGAAGGATTTATAACTTCGTAAAACAGTTTCAGAAAGGCATACTCAGTATTTGCAACAGGGAAGATGGAGCATGAAGAAGGTGTAAAATTTCTGGCCCACATAACATAACTGAGGTATTAAGGCATGGAAATGTATTATCCTCAATATTCAACAATATGGTTAAAATGGTACAATTACTGACATTTTCAGAACTTCAAAGGAACTTCAAAATTGTGAAGCACCTTTGGGAGCCTATGGTCTGAGCAATTGTGAATGAAGCAGAAGGTGTTCTACTAAAATAGATAATAAAAGAGAAAAACAAAGTAAAATCAGACACGTGGAAAGCTTAATTAAATTAACCAAAGAGATCAGTAAGCGCAGTGAATTAGTAAACTGCGGGAATTTACCAACAAGAGGAAATTGACCTCAATGGTAAAAACTAAGAGCAAATGCTGGGTTCTCCCACAACAATAGTCGTAGAAAGTAAGAAAACTTTCAAATCTACCAGCAAATGTTTACTTTTTTCTTCCCCTCATTAAGTATACCTCAAGTTTGAGTATGGAAAACTGCAACACCTAACACTATAAATAAAACTAATGCTAAATAACATAATAACAAAAATATACTTAGTGCTCATATGCTGCCTGTTATTTTTAGAGAACTAAAAAGATCTGAGTGCTCTCTAAACGTTAATTAATTACTCTTCAATATTCCCTTGTCATTAGTAAGGTTAATTTTATCATTCCCAAGTATTAGGAAATCTAAAGTAGAAGAAAATGCTTTGCCACATTCCAACTATCCATTTGGCAGGAGAAACAAAATTACCTATGTTAATACATTTAGAATGATTTCTATACTGGAATATTTGCCTTTCTGTGCTTTAAGGACTGGGGAAGGGAGGGCTTGTAGGAATGTTAACAGATTTCATTTCTGAGTGAAGGTATTAGAATGCAGACAACTTGCATAGTGCTCTATCATAAAAAACTATTCACAGTAGTAACACTAAACATTAGTTTCCATAACAATGCTTATTTTTTTGCGTAGATTTGACAACTGATTATCTTAAAAGGGCTTTAGGACTACAGATAAAAAAAAAATTCTTGATGTTAACCAACGAAAATCAAGACACAGCAAGGATTTTTTGACAAGCACTGACCTGGAAGAGAAAGTTTAACAAAAGACTCAGATCCTCAGTAGAATAAGGTGGATATCTTCTGGATCCAGAAGTGTGCTTGAAGAACTCCATCTTTTTCTTTTCTTGCATCTTGTGTAATAAAAAAATATCTATTAGAAAATAAAATTACTAAAATTGGAATAAAATAGCTGAACATTTTTTTGATGGTTACATCCAAAATAGAAAAGTAAAAAGTAATCATTAAATGAGCAACAATTCTCTCCAACTCAAAACTGAAATAAGCTAACTGCAATATTAACCCTGTCCTTAACTTAGTATGGAAAATCTGTTACAGAAAAATACATTAAAAAGTAAAGATATGAGAGGTGCATGCCTCACTTTATGCACTCAGTCTTGGACTCTCTGAAAATACTGACCACAAATTGGTAACCCCATGGAAGAGCATTATCTTTTCAGCATTTTAAATAGATTTCTATATCCCCCCACATAAGGATAAAGACATTTAGGCTTCATTTCTGCAGAAGTACCCATAAACAGACACAGTAGTCACTGATGAAGTTGAAGTTTTCAGACTCTTTAACAAAATACGTGAGGAAATAGAGAAAATGTTCTGATTTAGATCAGCTGTGATGTCACTTACATAACCACAAATGTAAATGCATCATGTGCATTTTAAAGTCTTTTTTCTTCTCTGATCATCATTTCTATGTTGCGTTCTCATATTCAAAGCTGGCTACTTCTAAATATCTGAAGCGGTGCAAAGAGAACTCTTTACCTAAGCATGACACAGCCTCAAATGGCACGACTGAAGTATCCATGAATGAGAGCCTGGGGTAATAACAGTCCCCTTCACTTCAGAGTAAACTTCCAGGGGTTACTAGAATTTCTAATAAATAAACAAGATGCTGACGTCCAACATCAGAAACAGTGGCAGCTATGTAGCTATGCATGTGATAATAAGAAACGCAAGTAAGCATTTTGAAAACATTACATGAAAATAATAACAATAAAAAAATACAGTTCTGATCTATTCAAGTCTCAGTTCTACAAGGCTTGCTTCCGGCACCTTTTAGTACTTAACAGGCTAGCACAGCTGAAACCAATATGGGAAGTTTTGGCCACCTGTAGATGGTGGGAGTTTTCCTATTGCTGTCAGTGCAATAATATCTACTAGAAGCATAAAAATATCCCAAAGTGGTCCATACTTTGATCTAGAAACTATTACATAATTATTAGCAAGCTACAGCTTTTCAGATAATTCTGCACCTGAAAGACTGAAAACTTTGTTAATTTATTGCATTTTTCCAGTAATACCAAGCATAGGACATCTTTACATTAAAAAAGAGAAGGGATTGTTAATTATCTTTAACAGAGAAATTACCTTTATTGTCAAGAAACCTTTCAGATACTTTTTAAAAAATTGGCAATGAAATTAGACACATAATGAGTTTATAATTAAAATTAATGCTATAAAGACTGAATGCCTGTTAAAGCAATCTCAAACTAAAATTCTTACCATCAGGATTCCAGCTCCCTGCGTTAGATTAGTTAAAAAGAACTACTGCTGCAGATTTTACACATAACAAATACAAAGTTACAGTTAGACTGGATGAACTCGGAGGTCTTTTCATACCTTGGTGATTTTATGATTCTATAAAAGTCTCAGTGTAAACCTGTCCAAAATTGTCAGCTTGGGAAGATGGGAAAGGACTTTACCAAAGAGAGAATAGTCAGCTATGAAAATTTTCAAACCAGATAAATGTGAATGTTCCCAATTAGCAGTATCTCCATTTATGTCTCTAGAATTCAGCATTTTCTAATGTGTCATCTATATGTACACAAATTTTATTCAAGTAATTTTAGGACTCTGTATAAATATACAGGTTCAAGGAAGAAATGAAGGACAGTCCATGCTACCATGGATAGTCTATCTCATACTTTGACCAGTAGCTCATAGGTGCTGAATTTCCCTCAGCAGAATGGGTGGGGGTGGGGGTGGAATCCTGACAATCAAAACTTCACTGTGGGTTTACTTTCCAGAACAGCATTTAGTCATTTATTTTTCATCCAACATAAATCACGTTCGGGTTAAAAAAAGGCCATTCAACATTTTCTGACTCTAAGAAAGAGGTCAAAAGTTAATCTTGGAAAGCAGGATTTAACAAAATTGGCTTTCTCATGAAGCAGTCATAATGTGACAATTGATAAAACATCTCATCTGATGTGCAGTGGTCATTATTAAAAAGTTAGGAGTTGACAACTGTCAGAATCTAGATATCAGGCATATCGTATTATTTTGATACCTTTAAAATAGAAAGCAATAAAAGTTACTCTGAAACATTGGTTTAAGATATGTTGGCAAACTTCTGGTATTTAAATGTGGCCATAATATTACTATTTCTCTCTATTTATTTCATTATACGTCTTTAATAATCTGCATGCAATCAGGGGCCTTAGGAGAAGAAAGCTGCATCAGGAGAAAATGCTCTCAGAATACATGAAAATGTTGAATGATCTTACGACAGACATGCTTTTCTTGTACAATAAAGTAACGTTTTTAACTGTTAACACAATAAAATAGACTAATATTTGCCCATCTTCAATGTCGCAATAAAATATTTTAATCCCTTTAAAATTCATATCTGCGTTTCAAGTAATTGTCAAAATCTGGTTGAGATTCAGAGGAATGTAATCCTTTGTGAGTACAGTCAAAACTGCTCTACAAGAAGAAATGGTCTTTCTGTGGTTTCCAGTACATTCACAAAACACATTGTATAATTCTTATGTGAAATGTTTAGGTTGAGGATAATAGAGCGCTTGGAAAATATTCCAGACAAGTGGTTCTTTCCTTTTCATAAGTGTATGTGTTGTATATAAACCAGTTTTACTGTCTTGTATTCACTTGTACAGATCAACTTGAAAACTGACAGAAAGGGTTGTTTACAAAGAACTGTTTTTTCACAATATTAATAGTAGTATTGATTGAAAGATCCCAATAGAAGCTTTAAGAAAGAGTTTTTTAAATTTTAAGATGCAAGAGACTGAGGTCAGAATAGGCAATAAAAGTCACAAGATTGTGATGGCATTATTTTAGGATAATAATCTTAAGATATGAAAGTACTGAAGCAATCATGCCAGCATAAGAAATAATTATACCATAATTCATAAGTGCATAATTTATCAAAACAATAGAGCAGTCATGGTTAGATGCAACCTAATATTGCTGTATAAGATATAACTACACACTGTACAATCGTTCCTTTTTATAGTTATTTTTACATTTAGTCCTCATCCAAATTAAGCTGAGTACTTCAAGATATGAATGGCATTACAAAATAAACACAACTCACAACAGGGCTTTATTACTGCTACTGCACCACCATGGCATGCAAGTAACTATGCAGTCAACTATAAACAGTAAAATGTCTTCATTTTCCTGAAATAAAAAGAACATGAAAAATACAGATATAGTAGTAAACATCAATTATCTTTTTATATCTTTCATATTTACCAAAAGTCTATCATTACATGAAGAATTTGTACCTCTGTATCGCTCTTCTGTACTGGTATGGTGGCAAATTTGGAGCTGAGAAACTACACTTTCAACAAGCTCATACAAAACTACTAGTTTCATGTCATACTGCTGTCAACGTGCAATGCAGAAATGAGAACATGACACGTCTGCTACCTACCCCCTAGCATTCTCTTACTTTTTTATGTTCATGAATTTGAGTAAATTAAAAGACTGAGGGCCATTAAAACTGTTTGCTAGGTTATCTACTGCGGTGACCAAGCCCGCAAGAGGCTAAAAGTGAAATCCTTCATCTTTTTTCTCTTTCTGAGTACTGATTGTGTGAGGATTCATCCTGGATGTCAAATTTCAGAACCACTGCTGGAAACAACTTGGATTTCTAAATAATTATTTATTTCAGTTTTGGTATACAGGCTTTGAAAGAGGCTGAGATGAAATTCTGCAGCTGGGAGAATAAAACCATCAGAGAACCATACTGGTCTATTAAACAAGGGCCAAAGTGCTGACTGGGATTCATTTCTTCTGTTTGGAGGTGAGGACAATTCATAGATAGCAGATAATTTCAATACTGAAATGAGGCTGCTATATTACTGTAGAGTAAAAGCAACTCACAAACTTGGAGACTCTTAGAAAAAATGCCAAACTTCACTGAAGAAGAAACTTCCCCATGCTTAACCACTTTTTCTAATGAATTAGCTGTTGTGGAAGACCCACATGAGCTCTGCTGCTTACCTGCTTCGGGCAGTGATAAATCCAAATGTTCCTCTGTAGTTCCTGCTTACTGGAAAGACATCTTAGTGCTGATTACAAGGAAAGAACTGTACAATTCTCATTCTTACATGAAGCTATACAAAAATGTCCTTTAGTTTCATGATTTGAAAATTGTTTAAATTTCAATTATACAATTGCCCTCTACATTACAAAACAATGTACAGTTTTTCCTAGTTCTGTTCCGGGATTTTCTCTGCTCTGATATGATCAGGATTAAGAATGCTAGGTATTTTATTTAATGTTTAGTTGATATCAGAATCCATTCTTTTTATTAAAGCTCATCAAATATACCTACCATAGATTTGTTCTGCTTTGGGGTATAGTAGGCTGTGTGACTATAACAGAGTACCTAATATATTCATTCATAGTTTTGCCTCCATAAAAACTGAGGCTGTAGTATAGCTTTCAATGGAAGCCATTTAAAAAAAAAAAAAAACATTACAGAATATACAATTGCAGTTTTTGAATTTCAGACACAAGTTCCTTGACGTGTTGAAAGATGATGTTTTCTATTTCTGACTCCTGAACTCTTATCTTTACACTCCGTAGGCTTCTGTTGTGAAATGTCTATCAGTGCACTTGCAATTGCAAGACCTGTAAGACAAATAAAGGGAAAACAACATTTAATGTCCAGCTTTCGTAAGAAGACTTCCATAGCACTGTGGTGGTTCCTTTCGTGCACAGTTTCTGTACTTTCCCAGAAGGGATTAGCTTTATTTTAGAGTTAGATAACAAGCTCTCACTTTCTGAAATGCTACCTTGTTACAGTAAAGTAAAGGAGAAGGAAAAATGTGCAGTTAAGAGACCAGACTGAGAAGCAGGAAAACTGAGTTCCATTTAAGTCTCATTGATTTTTTGCGTGATATTAGCTTCTCCTTTCTTTGTCAATGTTTTCTATGTTATGTGGACCAGGAGTTCTGACACGGATTTTCTCTTATTAAATATCTGTGCTTTGCATTTACAAATGAATGAAGATATCAAATCTGAAAATAAAAGTAAAATGGAGACCACAGTTAGTACAAAATTTTACTCTTGAATATTTCCCTTTGTAATATATGTGCCTTCCAGCCCCAGGAGCTTTGTATTTTCCATGCAGAGAAACATATGAAAACCTTTCATATGGGCTTACGAACAGAGAGTGAAATGTGCTGGTGTTGGTCTGTGGTGAGTCTAAATGAGGTCAACCAGCCAAAGCTGTTCCAAACTGTGTCTGTCAATATTTCACAAGCTGCTACAATGTATTACAGAGTATTGCAAAGGGTATGTACGGGTATGCCTAGGAAAGGAGTAGTAAAAGAATTTACACTTCCATTTGATAGTTACTCAAATGCTTAATCAATGGTAGGTCTAAAATTTTTGATTCACAAAGGTGATACTTCAATGAAATGGATTAGGTGTATTCACGTCATTCATATGTTGTACTCCATTATGGCCACAATAAAACTGTGACAGTCATATCTACCAAAGCACATTTAAATATACCCATAATACAGACAAAGAAGCTGCTGGTTCTCCATAGCACCCAATACATCTCAGCCTCTCAACCATCCTGAAGAATTTATGCTATTGCATATGGTAACACTATCTTTCTTATTTAAAGAACGTTGCAGTGATTAATGTGCACACAGCTTTTTGAAAATTCATAGCCTTATACTGTAAAATGCTACCGACAGCTATCACAGGACACGTAGGAGCCAAGATTAATTAAGTCTTTTTTCTCACATAAAGATACATTTCCTAGCAGACATAATTTTTGAAATCTTAATGGCACCTTTAAAATATCAGATGTGTCCGGTATTAGAAGATTCAATTCTGATGCTTGCTTAGACATGATCCTGGCCTTAGGGAGGGAGAATGCTAAATGGAATGAATGTTATTAGCAAAACAGGCTTTACATTTTTTATAAGATATTTAAAAATATGCTTGAATGAACGGCAGTGGCCCCACT
This sequence comes from Bambusicola thoracicus, assembly GCA_002909625.1. Classification (NCBI taxonomy): domain Eukaryota; kingdom Metazoa; phylum Chordata; class Aves; order Galliformes; family Phasianidae; genus Bambusicola; species Bambusicola thoracicus. Next base: position 4,709 of record PPHD01004823.1, on the reverse strand, counting down.
TTACATTACACTGAAGAAAACAGAAAAACTATGTTTTTTAAATCGAGTGCTGTGTACTGGAATACACTGGCATGTTGTTAGAGTCCCACTGAAATCAGGTCACTCCAAAAGATCATTTTTCAAAACGTCACACAAATCATCTGATGAAATTCATTTATTATGTTCTCTAAGCCCTGCATAGTTATCAAAGCAATACAATTAACTGCAGGAACGATTAATTATTTCAGACTGGCAGTCTAAAGGAATTTCATTTACCAAGTCAAGCTGATGCACAGACACTGCAAGCAAACAGAATTTGCATCAAAATACAACAGAAAATTTGATAAAAATGATGTGGTTTAAACAATCATTAAACAAAAACACAACACACACACAGAAAAATAACAATTTCTCTTTATTTTCCAGATTTTATATCTAAACAATGAATGTGAAAATTTTTATATTCATTGAAGCTGGAATTGTAAATCCAGTAGTTCTGTGTATCTATTGCCTCTCTTCATAAATTAATTCATTTACCCATCTCCCCCAAATGTCCCCATTTAAACATCCTACCTACCAAAGTGGTATTTTCACAACCAGTACATGGTTCCTGGTTGCTTCTGATAAGATCTTGAACAAGTTGGCATAAAGGAACAGTGGAACCAGTAAGCGTTCTACATGCAGAATCAATGGATCACCTCCACTAATAAAAATACAATCCTACCTACAGAACCACATCTATTTTTATGTTTAGTTTGTTTTTCTACTAAATGTTATAGAAATAACCTGACCTAGTTCTATGCAGCTAAAACAATCTCTTGCTTGTTTTATGGATATGTATGGAAAGATCATTATGGAGTGGGCCCAGTCAAATACATAAGTGGAAAGTTTATTTTTATAAGACATAATTGCATCCACAACGAAAGAAATACCACAGGATGCAATATGAACTTGGTTATCGCTAGCAGGACTATTGTCTTTCCTAATGGAAGTTAAATGGTAGTAGTTTATTCTCAAGAAGTAAGTATCTAATCATAAAATTACTGATGCGTGAATTTATTTTATTTTTTTACAATTATGCAAAACAATTAATAAGTACAGGAATGAAATACAGCACATCAAATGAGATTGCCTTGAAAAGTGCATTCCCAATTTATATACAAACAGCATTTTAATTCTGCATTTAAGCAAAAGCATCAGAAAAAGTCATTCATTTTGAGATGCTCCCCTCCCAGTCTCTGTAAAAACAGGCAGTACTATATATTTTAATTTTCCAGCAAAACAGCTTCATTAGGCGTGAAAGGTTAATTGCAGGTTTAAGTGCAGTTCAGGGAACAGTGCACGGGTCTGTAGTGAATAGCACAGTCTGCTGCAGGAAGGCTGAGTGCTATAAACTGTTTGCCCCGCTGAAATGTTTTACTACCTCATTTACTAACTGTCTTCTTTTACTGCTTGTATTTGTAGTTCTTCTAAACCTTTAATAGCTACAGTTTTATTTCACTGTAATCAGATTTAAATGGAAATACCCATGCTGGGATGTTTAAACGCTTTTTCTCTGATTCTATACAGCTACATTTGAACTGATGTAAGGCTACGCTATCTCTAAAAGTAGAAAAAACTCCAACATTGAAAAAGTTAGTCTTACATGCTGGCTTGCATATTTAAAACCTTTTTTTTTTTCTTCCTCTATTGTTCATTTTAATGAGAAAAGCATTGAGTTATTCCTATTACTTTGTCAAAAATAAGGGAACAAAGAATGACCTCAGATTCATGGTTTGGCAGGTAATTGGAAATGTTTTTTTCAATTTAAATATGTATTATTGGGAGATAATAATTGGATAGATGCCTTCTCTTGATTAAATTCTCCACGTTTTCATTGTCATGGAGAATCAGAACATTCACAATGCTGAAGGCAGTAAAATAACGACAGCTCAAGTAGATCAATGAGAATTGCTTGATATTTTAACCAATATTATAATCATTGCTTAAGGTGACCTTAAATAACGAAAACAAAATGACAGCTACCAAAGCGAGACTTAAAGCTGAAAGAGTAAATCATATAGTATTACTTTAATAGCTTCATTCTTCATCACCCAGGAATGTTTGCATCACTTCTTGTTGATTCTATAAAAACTTCTTCCTGTACCTGCTCACCTAATAGTGGACAGAGTCTTTTTATTATAAATGATCTGTTATTTGATGTTTTTCCATCGTGTGGTGTGCATTGCCCACAACACACCAACGGATCTAAACAGCTTGAAGACATTCTGAGCAAGTGGTGAGAATTACAAGCTCGAGTGTCTGATGTTGATGAGCATCGCACACAGTGAACACAACTTCATGCTTATCTCAATAAAACTACCAGTTACTATGTGGGGAATTTTTACGAGGCCTGTAATTTATTATCATTTCAAGTCTATGAAGATCTTTTTATAAGTACACATCTATATATTACATGAGTATAAATCACATTTATATACAAAAATACCTTGTTAAAAATGCAGCCTTTTATCATCTACTTCTGAATTTGATGAAATAGATCACATTCACTATAACCTCTGTGGATGCATTCCAGGACAGTGCATTTACTCTTCATAGGAAACATATTCAGTCACTACAGTGGCTATAATGGTAGAGGAATATAACTTTCAAAAAGGTCATTATTTGGCAAGTGTTTCTAAGTACCCAAGAAAAACAGTTCTCTCATGGTATACATGACATTACACTAGGTCTATTCTTATTCAGTTTAATTTTTTTTATTAAAAAAATCCATACTGTCTCGAACTTTCTGTACTTTTCCTGTTTTCTTATTAACCAAACTTTTTTTTTTTTTTTTCAAATGGTCTAACTTGTGATTAATTTTCACGACTGAAAGGCCCAGAACGTTGTTTGTGCTACATACTCCTGTGCTACAGAGCAAGTCATGAGGGGAGTTAGCCAAAAGGCACATCGCAAGGAAACAGAGCAGAAGGAAGGATTCACGAAACCTTCTCCTAAGTATGTACAGATATGATACTCAAGTAACTACTTTCCTGAAGAAAAGTTTAATCACCTGAAATTCAACACTGGCCAGAGGTGCCATGGAGCTCTATTCCACAGTCTAACTGAGTTCAGTTCAGTGTCATAACATGGTCCAGTTCTGTGCACATATCTGAGGGTCCTGATCAAGCGACTGTGTCTAGACAATATCCAGAGGTCACAGACTTAGTGAGAGCAACCATCATAAGCAACTGCCAAGAGTAAGTATCTGCGTAAACTTTCATACTGCAATGTTTTTGATTGAAATGAGAATTTTTAAATGAACAAACTGACGGCATCCCAACATCACGGTCTTTTTATGAGCCTCTCTTCTGTTTGCTTCATAGATACGTACTTTAAGTTAACACTACTCTTACTACGAGACAGATATATGAAACAAACAAAACTAACTAGGAAATTACTTTGGGTAAGTAACCTCATCATTTCTTTTTCAATGATAATTTTTGCTAGATGGGAAGTCAGCCAAGGGACCAGGAGGTATGTTTTTCTTTTCTTATGCATATAACTTAATTAAATAAGTAAAATATGAGACAGTGCTTAAACCACAGCAATAATAAACTAAATAATGGTAGTGTGGATAGCCACACACTAGTAGAGAGGAGATACTGTATTCCTTTGTATTATACCCTTGGTATTTAGTAATAACAGTATGAGGGGCTAAGAAACTCCTATTCCCAGAACAGACTTATAAATTACTTGCTGTCATTTTGTGGAAAATGCAGACTATACAATAAGGTATCTTTTGTGAAATGTTCAGCCTTTCCCAAATTTTTTTCATTTTGAAAAGGAAATGGCCCCATGTATTTGTGTGAAATATTCGTCTTCTGAGGGCCTGGCAGTGATTTTTTGCATACAGTCAGGCAGTTCTCCCTTCTGTTTCAGTGTGACATATCTCTGGTTTAGTCTGTTATCCAGGTCTGCACAACGTCTGGTGCCTTAAAACTATCCATCCAGCTGATAGCTGAGACAGCAAGTGCTGATTGGTCTCTTGCTGGGGGCAGATGGGGACTGACAATGTGGCCAAGGTGCATGCTGACTCCCCAAGGACAGCTGGTAGGTCAGTGGGTGTATACTCCAGGCTAATCTGCTCCAATGTGAGATAGCTATCAAAGCACTTTGGGGCAGGTTTTGTTTGTTCAATAGGCCAAACAAATACTGTCTTGATGAAGTTGATGTAGAGAGGTGTTGGAGGGACCTTAGTGGTAGGCTGAGGTTGGTGTAATGCCATTTTGGTTAACTTAAAGCTGCTTTCTCTCACTCACTTATCTGAACTCAAAGGTCTTGAGATTATAATTAATAAGGTAATAAAATTTAATATAATAACATCATATGATAATATGATATTATTGCACTTTGCTGGACTGCATCATCAGACCCTTGTGCCTGCACCAGGCTCAGGGACAGCAGCACAGAAGAAAGGAGAAATGAACTTAATAACTGGAAAAGGAAGATCAATGTCATGACTGAACTGATGTGGGAGGTGAACTCTCATTCGAAACCATGTAAAAGATGGTAGGTGGGGAATGGTAAGTCATGACATGTCTTGAAGATTAATAATGACATTTGACACAATAGGAAAAGGAGCACATGGAGCTGCTAAAAATGGGATGCAGAAGAGTCCACAGTGGGCAAGAACACATAGGCAAGACCAAAGGGTAATGTTGTCATTTACATAAAATTGAGGGTAAGTA
>PPHD01004822.1:0-27688 GCA_002909625.1 Bambusicola thoracicus | reverse complement strand
TGCTCGCTGTGCAGCTGGAGGCTCCCGGAGCAACCCGCGCCCCTGCTGGAATGCAGCCGAACCTAGGAGATGCTCTGCAAGGAGCTGCCCTCCTGCCTCAGCTGCAAGCACCAACCGGAGGTGGCGCAGAGCTTTACACCACCAGCAATTAGAAGTGCTGCCAAGGGCATCGCTGCTACTAAGCTTTGCTAATTGCAGAAAATAAAGGTGAGGTGCTGAGGGCTTTGACCTCAGTGTTAATTCTGACCACTGAGTGAGGCAGTGCTGGGGTGTGGGTAACGCCCTGCAGAAGCCCATCCTGCTGGCTGTCAGCACTGCTCACAGGTCAGCTGCTCCCTCCTTGGTCCGAAGGAACACCAGCAGCACTGTACATCCGTCTCATCATTTCCCAGCACTTCATACAAATTGCCTTTTCCAGAGCATTATGAGAGGAGCAGCTTTGGACAATGAAATGGATGGACACCTGCAATTTTCCAGTACAACGCCGCATCCCTGGTTTTTTTGCAGAGGATTCACTCTCAGTTTGCTTGTCATGGCAACATCCAGAGCCATAGCAGAAAAAGCATTTCATCCCTTTAAAAACACACAATCCACATGTATCCTGGAGAAGGTTATGCTGCTGTGCTGCTCTCACAAACATACACTGCACGTCTGCCACAGCAGCGGTGCTCCATGGCTCCCATCTGCCCCGCTGCAGCTCCGGGCACACACCCAGCACAGCACCCAGCCTCACTGGGACACAGTGACAACAGCAATTTTGGAGGGAGAGGCGTCCCACTCACCTGAGGGAAATATCATGTAATACCAGACAGTCGCTGATTGCCAGGAACCATTCAAATCAATTACATTTTCCCTGAGAATGCACTTAATCATAAACAGTGGCTGTGAGTCACCAGTGTAAAACAATATAAAGCAGCGGCAGCGCAGCACAGAGGGCTCACATACTGCTAATCACCTACAGCAGCTCCTGCGGGGAAACTTCAGTGAGTTCCAATCAATTCAAATTAAGGAATACACTGAAACTAAACAGTCCTAAAGAGGGAAGGAGCCAGCACCGGGATGGACTTTAAAGGAGATTTTCCTCCCAGTTGCTGCCTCCTGCTACCTCCCTCTTCCTTGGGATCATTCCCAGACAAATGGGGACACCCTGTATGCACCACTGCTGTGCCACACGGCACCCACGCCTTGGTGCAGGCAGTGCAGACAGCATCTCTCCATCCTGCACCATCAGTACCCCCTGCATGAGAGCCACCCGGCAGCACAGACAGCACGCAGCACATACGCCCACCCGCAGTCGGTGTGTGACGGTAGCACTCAGCCCAGTCACAGCTTTCCCTTCTGCCGGTGCCATAAATTACTCCTAAGGAAGGGTAGCCATGGAAGCGCTCGGGAGCCCTGCGGCACCAGGTGTCATTCTGCTGGTGAGCAGCACTGCAGCCCACACAGACAATCACTGCAGAAATCCGTCACCAATGCCCCCAGGTGCCATCTGACGAAGGACGCTCAGCTCGGACCGAACAAGAACCAGCCTGAGGCGCTGCGTCTGCAAGGACCCACGAGGGAGGGCAGCCATGGAGCTCAGCGAGGAAAGGGGCAGCAAAGTGCACCCACAGCAGTGACACAATGCTTGAATGGTTTCCTGGTGCCACTGCTGAGACACCGCAGATGGACGGATGGACAGACAGACGGGCGGATGGCCACTGACAGCCCCGCAAGGCTCATGGCCGCTGCTCAGCACAGGGCTGGGGCTCAGCTACAGGCTCACGGCTGCTGCTTGCACGCTCCTCTGCAGCAGCCCGTGATTAAGCAATCACTGTAACTGCACCCCATTCAGAGCAGAGAAAATAGTTTCTCCGTGCTAAATAAGTACCATGGTGTTCATGTGTCTGTGGAGGAAATTTCTCCAACAATATGCAAACCACCCCATCCACCCCTGTTGGACACGCACTTGCTGCCCCTCGGCAGCACCAGGCAGATGAGCCCCACAGCCGACACCTGCACCATACGCACGTGGGACTCAGCCTTGCAGCTTACATGTGGAACACACGGGCTAACGGTCTCTGGAGAGAGCCCTGAGTAGCAGACAGCCCCAAGCACCACATCCTCCATCTCCCCGGCCCAGGCTGCTTTCATATGACAGGCACCTGGTAGCACTGCATGAGAAGTGCAGCAACACTCCACTCCACTCCAGTGGCCCTAAAGGATGCTGTGCCTCACCACCACCCCATGCATGTACAAGCACTCTGTGAGCAATGCCCATGATCGGTGTTTTAGTGCTGCCATTTGCAGAATTACACGGCTTCCCACAGGCACTCATTTGAGAGCCTTCTCCTGTTATCACCCCGAAGGTGACCAGACCCCCAGGGGTCAGCGAGCACCCTACGGGAGGGCCAGGAGCCCCCCAGCTGCAGCAGAGCTACTGCAGTGCTGCACCAGCAGAGCCAGCAACAGGTGGGAGCATCCCTGCAACAGACAGACACAACCGTACCACGTCACAGTGCATCAGCGCTGCAGAGAGAGTCAGTGCTTGGATAAACACAGCTGTAGTCAGAAAAGCAGGAACCGAGCCGGGCCCTTCATGGCTGCTGGCCACGGACAGCAAGGAGCGCCCTGGGGAAGCGGGCGGCAGCTTGCAAAGTGACAGACCTGGTGTAGGAAATAAACTGTACTGAGAGAAGCAAGCAAAGCCATTACCTTCTCATGGTTTTCTATTAAAATTTCGATCACAATGTTCTGAAACTTGATGTCCATAATGGCGGCGACTGTTTCCTCCTGGGGTCGAAGCAGCGTTGGCCCAAATACCACACCCAGATTAGCAACAGTCATCAGGTTCTGCTTGTGGTTATCTGCAACTCTGCAAAAGAAAACCGACAGAAGTAGGTGATGGGAACAATCAGGATGGACCCCCCATCCTTGCCTGGCACCAGGCTCACAAGTCTGTTTGCTTTCCTGACGCTCCTGGGGAGCCCCCTGAAGCCTCAGCCATGTGGAAAAGTACAGCCTTAACTGCTGCGTTATGGCAGGCATTGCAGCTCAGGATTTGGCTAATCCCATAAAACCCCAACGCTTCCCCGGCCACCAGGGCTCATGTTGCAAACCACTCCCAGGAAAACATCTTGAATCATTAATGCTTGAAACCCTTCTAAAAACAAATTGTTGGACCTCTGACACACGCTGCTCTCCAGCTGAACAAGTGACCTCATATGTTCCAAAATCCAATCCTTTCTCACCCATTTTTTCGCCTTCACCACGGGTCAGCCCCATCGGCCTGGCTGCAGGGGGCCGGGCGAGGAAACCTCCCAGCCAGGGACACACGGACACTCGAGCCTTGCTCCCAGACAGGCCACGTGGTGACACGTCATGCAGTGACATGCAAGTCACAAGGAGGTGACAAGGAGGATGTGCAGCAGGAGCCCACGGCCCTATTGCCACAAGTCGCTGTGGTTTTCTCCTGCCCTCTTCAACCAGGAAGCTCAGTGACTTCAGACAGTATCGGCACAGAACCGCATCCTACGTTTTTAGAGCAGTGCTTTTCCCTGTGGTCCCTCTCCCGTTTTCCCTGGAGAAGTACGCTAGGCCGGCAGATGGGAGCACAGGGCTCAGACACCGCCACAAGTTATTGCCATGAGCTTTTACTGCTGATCACAGAACTAAGACTGCAGTGCTCGTTTGTGTGCAGACGCAGCTCGTTTCAGCACGGTGTACACTCAAAATAAAATAAGCTTTCTATCCTTCTCCATCCAAGTCTCATTAGAGTCAGAGAAGAGCTCTTCACTCCTCATCCTACACAGGGCTTCCTGAGCGGCAGCGGCAGCAGACCTTGGGGTGACGGGAGCTGCCCAGCTCCTGCCCCACGCAGCCTCGGCCCCCCGCTCAGTGCAGGCAGCACCCTGGTCCTCAGCATGTTCCAGCCCCACCACATGCCCCAGCCCTGCAGAGCACACGCCAGCACACTGAGAATGCCCAGGGCTTGGGTTCCAACTCAGAGGTGCAGAAGTCCCTTTTGCCCATCACCTCCCCGGTGTCGGGAAGCCCTGGATGTTTCCTTGCGGTGCCTGAGAAGCCCTCCCTGCCTGCACACCGTGGCCCCATGGCCATGCACCCAAATCCCTTTCCTCCTCCCACACCTCCCTAACAGACATTTGTAAATGCCGCTGGCATTTTCACCTTGCAGCACAACCTGTACTCCAAACGCACCCTCGCATGCTCCCGTTTGGGTTTCAGAAGACAGAAACTGAAATGGTAGGGAATAGTGCTAATAAAACAATAATTGTAACGATCTTCTGTGGTTACTAAAACAACGCTCCGTTATAAAAAAACAACCGCATAGATCTAAGTCTCACGAAATCAGGTCCCTTCATTTCTCATTACCGTTATCAGGCAATACATCACTCTAATAAATTGCCCTGTCATTGACTGATTACCGCCAGGCAGCCGTACCCGGTCCCGTTAATTATTACGGACTGCAGCGTTAATGGGTTCCCATCGAGAACGGCCCCACTGCACACACGGCCCCACTCTGCTTTGGCTCTGCAAAGGGCCAACCCTGTGTATCCATGCAGCCCTCGGTCCCTGCTGGAACAACCAGGGTGGCACAGCAGCGCTGCGCTGCACCACGGGTACTTTTCCACCAGCAGCCTTTATAATGGTTACCAAAGCTATGCTACGCAACATGATTCACCTTTCACATACTTCACATTCCACATCCATTATCCACATGATGATTTACTATAAATTATACCTCTTCATCTGCCTTTGTACCAGCAAATAATGCCCTGGTTACTAAAGATGAGGTGTTCTCATCCCAAAGTGTCCCTAATGCCGGTGCTTTTCACAGATGCTTTCTGCAGACATTGCTCGTTCCACACCAGAGCTGCCCTCCAGAAGGCTTTGCTGCATTTTCCTTTTAACCTGCTGTTTCTTCCTGGCCCTCGGTGCACTCTGAAATCAATTGCACTGGCAGTAATTTAGCTGGGTCCCTTCTCAGGGCTCTCTCCACCCACACTTTGCAGCCTCCTGCAGCACAGATGGGAGGTGGGAACCCAGCACAGCTCCCTGGGTAGCAGCGGCTGCTCACAGCTGGGCTCCAGGCTGGCTATGGGCTGTCCCTCCCAGCACCCACTGCCCTGCCAGCACCCAGTGCAGCATCGCAGGCACTGATGGAAGCACTGCCACTGCTGCAGCCCTGCAGCACCACTGCCCTGCGGCCGTGCAGTCACTCAGCTTTGCATTCACTCTCAAAAAAACAAAGGAGGAGGGGAGCAGAGCAAATCCATGTTGTATGCTAAATTAGATTACGCCTGGGTTGCTTGGATACTGTATAATCACCAGCATGACCAAACATAATTTAATACAGAGTAATTGGTAGTCAGGCTTCAGTGCAGGGGAAGCATAGGGGAACGGTAAATATTTCTTTTTCGCACAGGCTTGAAACCAGCATCAGGTAAGAAACGCGCTGCAGCGAGGCATGGCGAGCTGTGGGAAACGCTGTCCCAGCACTCCTTTATGTTACAGATGTTAACAAACCCAGTTTGTCCAGCCTGGTTTACACCTCCTACTCACCTGTATGGAAACCCAATTATGGGACCCATTTCACTCCCCACTGACCCACAGAGAAGCCTGTGGTGTGAGAAGCCCCAGGAGCCCCCCACAGCAGCTCACCCACACCACAGCAGTGCCCAGTGTCCCAAAAAGACAATACAGCCAGCCTAACAAGCCTTATAGGATGGAAAACAACACTGTTACGCCACACTGCTATAGGTCAAACCACATTTCACGTCTATCACCACCAGCAAAGCTTCCAGTTAACATGAAAACCCGATCGGAGGGTGAGCAGCCCGACCACTGCTCAGGCTAAGGCAGTTTGCTGCATACTGAACATGGAGATGAATTACAGACAAGGAGCACAGCCAGCACAGACAGTTGGGTGGCAGAAGCACTGCTGCACCCAGCAGCACTGGGGTTGGCTCTGGGGGACTCTGAGGGCAGCCAGGGCCCCCTCACCTCCCCCAGTCCCATCCCTGCAATTTGGGCCACACACACCCCCGGACAGAGAGCGGGCAGCTGCTTGAGCACACAATTGGAGGTATTTATGGGATAAAACCTAATGAGTTCTGGGAAATGTTCCTGGGTGCATTCAAGTCATCCCTGCACATTATGGAGCTTAATTGGGCTGCGGCTGATGAGCGTGTAGGTGGAAGCGGGGTGAGTGTTCAGCCCAGCACTGCAGGGGGGCGGTGGGGATGGGGCAGGGGAGGGGGCCGGGAGGGGGCAAAGAGAGGCGGTGCTGCTGGGAGAAGGGCACAGAGGGCAGCCAGGACCGGGGGCTGCTGTGCAGAGCTGCAGTGGGATGCCCAGCACACAGCCCACGAGCTCTGCCTGCGGGGGCGCAGCGGCTGCTTTGGGGCAGCATGCTGGAGGGCTGTGCTGCAGCACGCAGTGCTTTGAGCTGGAAGGGGGATCGTCAGTGAGGTCCTCAGTGGGAACATTGGTGTGATCCAAAATCAGGAGGCCTTAATGCAGAATTTCATCAAAAGCAAATGTGTGTCAGGAAAGACACAGCCCAAGTTTGAAGACAGCACTCAGAACAATGACCATGGATGCATCTCCAAGTTACTCTACGGAGATTATTTTTTTGCACTCAGCAGCAGCTCTTGCACAGCACGCATGCAGGGCAGGGCTGGAGCAGGGCATGGCAATGGGCTGTGGTGCAGCTGGGGCAGCTCCAGCTTCTGAACCAGAGAGCACAGATGCAGAAAGGACACACCTGCAAACTGTACAGCCCTCGTTTACCCCGTTGTGCTGATTAAGGCCTGGATATGGCCCCTCTGGGCCGCTCGTGGCCAAGAAGGTTCTACGAGCTGTTGGGATGGGATGCAACCAGCAGGTCCAGAAGGAGGACAGATCGCCAGGGAAGCACAAAGCCTCCCGGCACAGGCAAGGAGAAATGCTCTAAGAACAGTTGACAAAGCCCTCGGCTGCAACGCCGAGAAGCACGGCAGTGCCCAGCCTGCAGCCTCACGGCTCTCAGGTTTCCCCACTCCGCGCTGCTCGCTGGGAGCCGTCCTGCTGCAACAAGGCTCCCTTCTTCTCACGGGTGGATCTGGCCACAGCTGGAGGCTTGGGTTCGCTCCCAGGGCAATAAAAGTGCTCGTATCACGTTGAACAGATGCGCGGGCCAAATGCTAACCTCACTATCGGTAAGGCTCATCAGTGTGAATACCATGCACGCTGTGACTTGCAAGCAAAGCACGCGTGGTGCTGCAGCTCAGGCTTTGCAAAGCAAACCTCCACAGACAGCACCTCCGGCTTTGGGCAAGCTGAGCTGGATGCCAGATTTCAGGAGGAAAGCACTGCAGGAGCAAGGGCACAACGGGTGGTGACAATGGGGCACATGGCAGCCACGCAGTGCCACTGCAGCACACATCGGGGGAGGAGGGACGGCACCGAGTGTAGCTCCCGTAGCACACACCCTGACCCCAACCTTCTGCTCCTTCCCTAATTCTGTGTGTGAGCACAGCGCTCATTTAGAACTTCAGCCCATTACGCTTAATTACATCTTTCCTCTAATTACAGTAACAACAGTCACCTCTCCCATTAGGGACAGCCCTACAGCGCGGTTTTGGCTGTGCCCGTGCAGCAGTGCCGGTGTCCCCGTGCCTCCATGCCCTGGCACTGCCACCTTCGTGGGTACACAGGCTGGTGTTTGGAGAAGGGCAGAAATCACCAGCGCTTTCACACTGCAACAAGAACATCAGCACAGCCCTCTGTGATAAAGCAACAAGAGAGAACAGATAGGCTTAAAAAAAACCAGCAAAAAACCCTCTGCTCACTCTTGATCCAACCTGTTTCTATATGCAGTTTCAGTTTCACTGTGATAGCCAATTACAAAGAATCCAGATAACTACATGCCACCCCCAATGCCTACCCCACAGAATCCCTTCTGGAGGTGACAACACCTGGTGCCAAGGTGCCAGCACCCACAGCCGTGTGCTGCCGGCCCCACTGCCACAAGCCCTGGTCCAACGTAAGCCACCCAGCATCAGACCCAGAGAGAGCACTCCTGTGTGCTCCGGGGACACCAGACCCAACCTGCTCAGAGATGGCGCAGCCTCCAACGTGTGCTCCTCAGAGCTCAGAGCAGAGGTCCTTCAGAACGCATGGGGCCTGCTGAGGGAAGCAACATGGAAAGAAAGCCACTAGCAAATGCAAACGGCTAATCTCTTGGCAATCTAGTTTTAGGAGGTGAAGAGTTCATCTGCAGAAGTAGAACAAAACCCTTTGCTCTCTTACATGTGACGGGAAGCCAAGTACGAGGAACACAGAGAACACCTACAGGATTATTAATTTTTTTCATTCTGCAGAATTTCCCATTAACAACGAAACCAGCGAGGGGCCAACGGAGCGGGAGAGGCAGCTCACACCAGGCACTGCAGCCACCTCTCCAGGTGCAGGAAGGCTCTGGCAGTGGGGATCTCCCTGACCCCGAGCACTGGGCAGAGAACACCCCAGCAGGCAGGAGACGCATTCCCAGCACGAGGCAGCTCAGTGCCCACCTGGCACAGCATTCTGCCCCAGTGTCGGGGAGGCCTGGCTGTCATCACATTACCAGGGAGCCAGGGGATGGCTGTATAGCAACAGCAGAAAAATGGGCTCTGGCCATTTGAACACAGATGCAAGATCTTAGCAGACAATGCCTGCAATTGCTGGAGGGGCTTGCACATCCGCTGACCTTGCTTAAGTGCTTCCTCTTCCTCTGCATGACCCAAGCACACAAATGGTTTCTGCAGGAGGCAGGGAAAGCACAGAGGGACGCTCCTCCATGCTTGCAAAGCCCCGCTGTGCTGCACAGCCTGCATCTGCTTGTCTCCGAGCGCGATGCACCCTTTCCCAACAGCCAGCTTTGCACAGCACAAACCCATTCCCATGCTGGCATGCGGGTGGGTGCCGTGCACAGGGAGCCCTGCTCCCCCCCAGCCCAGCAGCCCCATGCTGCTCAGGTTCGGCTCGCTCCAGGGCTGACCTTAGTGGGAGTCGAGCAGCAAACAAACGCAGACCTCAGCCTTTGGCTCTGCAGCCACATTCCATTCGAGATCTGCAGCTCACGCTTGCTGCATTTCCACGGCACATCAGCTGCCTTCAGTGCCCGCACAACACCTCGGCCAGCACCGAACTGCTGCAGTGTCCCCCTCAGATCTATCTTGTTTAGAAAACGACATCTCTAACAAACTACGTTAAAGCTAATCATGTCTCCGGGAGCCCAACACAAAAACGAAGAGACCAGGGGAAACTGAGCCATTACGGTCAAAACACGCAGATTTCATTAATGCTTCAGATGCGTGTGAGCCTGGCGGAGCCCAGCGCCAGCAGAGCCCCGCCAGAGGCGCTGCGAGGGGAGCAGGGCCCTCCGCAGCCTTTGTCTTCCCATGCAGCTACAGGTGGTTCCAGTTAGCCGCTGTAATTAGATTAGCCATGCAGCACGGTCCGCTACGATTTCAGACTAATCTGCTGAGCCATCTCCCCACTGCCGCCCGTCCCCAGCACTAACAGACCCCAGCTCTGCACAGCCCTGCACCACTGGGGGCACGGCGCCGCGCACAGGAGGTTCCCGCAGCCCCAATCCCGCCCTTTGCAGGCAGCTCGAGTGCTGCTGGGTCGGGTTGGATTGGGATTTCCCCCCCACTCAGGAACAAAATATAAACAGACAACCGGCTGTACTTGCTAATAATGTCAAAGCACTACAGTAAAAGGGATTCTTATTGATCTTTGTGGGCTCAGCTCCAGTTAGGAAGAGGACAATTTGAAATAGTTGCTTAAAGTCGTGTTTTCAAAGCCAGGGAAGAGGAACACAACCCGTTACCCCACAGCACAAAGGACGCAGCAGAGCACAGCTCTGCACACAGGACCCGCCAGCTCCAGCCCCAGCCCAGCCGGGACACCTGAGCCCCGCTGGGCTGCACATCCCCCAGCACAGAGGCTCTGCAGCCCCCTGGCACCCAGCGACTGCCCCCCCCAAACGAAAAGGCTTTTTTCTGACAGTCAGATGGAATTTCCCACATTTCAGCCTGTGCCCGCTGGTTTGGCTCCTGCACCACTTTCATCAGCTCCTGCCACTCTTGCCAACTGTTTTTTTTCGCTGCTACTTTTTTTTTCTTATAATCATAATCAGTCTAAATGTTCTTCCTTCCTTCCTCCGTGCGCTGTTTCACACCAACAGCAGTGGCACAGCTGCCTGTGGAGTGGTGGAGTCACCGCTCCCAGAGGCGTCCACGAACCACGGAGACGTGGCACCTGGGGACACAGTGTGCCGGGCTGGGGTTGCCTTGGGGATCTGAGAGCTCTTTTCCAAGCTGTGATTCTATGGCTGGGCACACACAGGCAGTGCGTGCACCCACACCCAGCTCACCCCAGTACGAAAATGGCAGAAAAACAGAAATGGGGTGGTAGCAAGAAAGCGTGCGAGGTCCATCCCTATTGCACGGGGCAGACACGGACCTCCCACCTTCCCTCCACCAAACGCTGCCCGCTGGCACCCAGCGAGCGCCCAGACCCTACGGATCACCACAACGCTCCACATCCGCAGGGCTCCCCATGCAGAAGCCGAGTCCTGGCGGGGTTGGTGGAGCGCGGCGCCATTCCCAAGGCGAGGAAGAGGGAGGAACGCTGCTACACTTTCCATGCAAGGTCAAGAGATCTCGCTCGCTGTTTTCTTTTGGCAGCCAAATCAGGCCAAGAACATACAAGAGGAGCGTATCTTAAAGGCCTCAGAGGCTAGTGGAAATTTCCAGAACGTCCTGGACAAGAATGACTTACTGGAAGTAATACATAAATCAAGCAAATGAATAGTTACCAGACAGCAACATAAACAGCTGCCACGGGGATGAAATCAGACCTGCCGTGCCAAGAGGCGTCAGCCGCATCGCTGCTGCACCTTCGGGGGAGGACGGGGAAAACAACCGGAGGCGATCGCAGGAAGCGGCCGCCCCGGGGCTGCGCTGTGCATCCCACAGCTGCCAGGCACTGAGCACCGCAGAGAGCCCACCACGGCCAGCCCGGCTCCGGCCAGCCATGCCAAGCACCGGGCTGCATTGCTGGGCACGAGAGCCCAGCAGATTTTTTCTCCCCCTCCTTCGCCAGCAGCGCTCGGTTGGGCAGAGCCCCATCCTGCTGTTACCGCTGGATCTGCCATGGGAACCGTCGGCGCTGACACGTGGGAAGTGCTCGGGGCGGGAGATGGCAATCAGCGCCACGGCGGTGAAACACGTAAACCAGAAAACACCACCACAGCAAAAACAGAGGGAGCGAGTCACTGCTGGCCAGGCCACAGCGGGGAATGATCAAAGATAATTAATTTTGCTAAACACACGTACACACATTTCTGCCGCAGCCCCAATAATCGCTCTGACCTTTTGCAAGGAGAGGCGCGCATGCCCCGGGCACAGGCAGCTCTGCCCCGCAGGTCGGGCACCAGCAGCCACGCGACGCAGCGGGCGGCAGCACAGGACTGTCAGCCAGCCCTGCCCGCTGCAGCAAGCACCAGCCCAGCTGCCAAAG
Organism: Bambusicola thoracicus; assembly: GCA_002909625.1. NCBI lineage: Eukaryota > Metazoa > Chordata > Aves > Galliformes > Phasianidae > Bambusicola > Bambusicola thoracicus. The sequence goes on along the minus strand of PPHD01004822.1, from coordinate 16,135 downwards.
AAACGCAAAGAATATGCTCTAAGACCTCCTGCTTTGCACCTACAAAGCGCACGAAAGGAGAGCAGAACGACGGGGATGACGCTGTAACTCTGCTAACACAACCGGTAACTTTCTCAAGCAGCTCCAGCCTCCAGCACGGCCACCCCCGCGCTCACTGCACCCCGTGCTGCGCTAGCTCAGCTGACACGGCCAGGGAACAACAGGATGCACCAGAGCTGGTGCATGCCATTGGTAAAACAGCATTTGGAAGCGAAGCACAGATGCTCCTGGAGCATCCTTAGAAGTCTCCTGGGCACAACGTTGGGCTTTTCAGCACAGATCCTCCTGAGAAAGCACCAGAACAAACTGGTCCCCATCGTCCAGGAGCAATAACTCACAGCTGGGTTTAACACAGAGATCTCAGCAGTGTGAGCATGTCCCAGGGAGGAAAATTAAAGGTTTCACCTATTCACGGGTCAAAGATTAACACAACAGTGGCAAGTTTCCCTGGAAATGGTGTCTGCAGAGCAGAGGAGGACAAGTGCAGCACCGGGCACTGCTGCAGGAGCGCGGACAGCCCCTGCTCATGTGGTGTTTCAGGGGATGCAGCCCGGATGCTGCCCAGAGGCAGCACAAAGAGGCGTAAAGGCGAGAAGGGCACAACTCCACCACCGCACCAGTGCTCACCCTGCCTCAGTTTTCACTTGTACAGTAACTGCCATTTGCACGGGCTGTATGAGCTGGGCTCTCACTGCTACGAGCAGTGCCAAACAAGCAGCCTGTTTTCCCTTTTCAGTGAGCAACAGCAAAACATGCAAACAAAACATGTAGGAGATGTGACACGAGGCGGGACAGACCACAGCTCCTCTATTTGACCAACACGGAGTTCTCTTTTTAGTGTAAGAGATCTCCACAGTAATTCTGTGAGAAATATTTGTTAGCTCATCTGATAAAAATGCAAATCTTGATTATTCATATGTTACTTAAGAAAAAGAGGAAGGAGATGAGGCAATCCCTCCGAGAGCTGCAGCGGGGCAGCAGGGCCCTGCCTGGCCTGCTCTGACACCACTGCTGGGCGCCCCCCACACCAGGCCCACCCACAGCACCCAAACCCCCGTGGGCTGCAGGACACCCATCCTTCTGCTCTCTGCCTCCCTGCAAACATCTGCTGCAGATGCAAAGCTTCACCCACACCTCAGACCGCCTGCAAGCCACCCGGCCTGGCCGTGCGCTCAGCCAGCTCACCTACACAGACCCCAAACGCAGTGGGATGCCGTGGGGCAGGAGGAGCAGGGGCACCAGCCCTCCCCACAGCCCTGTACCCCTGGAGCAGCACCTGGCTGCGGGGTCTGGGCTGCTCTGCCTGCAGGGACATCCCACTGCCACCCCACACAAAGGCCCTTCCTCCATCACACACACTGGGAACACCCCGAGCTCGGTGAGGGCAGTCAGCCCCAGCACCACCGGAACAGAACAGGCTCTGATCCCCGCAGCTTCCTGCCTTTCTCCAAGATCATTTTTTTCCCATTGAACACTATGAGCTGTTTCTCTTCCTAACATAGCAAGCACCACTACCACTCATTGTTTGTTTGTGTTTTGTTTTAGTTCCTTCCCCACTAAAACAGCTGGAAGCCCATTGTATTACCTGCCTCCCCGACTCCGCATCTCACACTCAAACACCACCAGGTTTTTCTTTAAATGAAAAGCACTTCAACAGCTATGCGACTCCTTGCACATATTTGGCCGATGGGAGTACCTGGAACTGTCTTTCCCTTGGCTGCAGCCCGTAAAGGGAGAAGGTTTTGAAACTGAGATCTAAACCAGCCCTTTGGTTTTTAACAGCCTTGCTGGGGAGAGTCCATGGAACAGATACAAACACATGTCATCAGAAAGCATCTGGAGTCGTTTTTAAGCACATTTCAAGTATTGTTTATTATTTTTTCTCTGAAATAGATAACTTTGGGTTTTCCCAGATTTTCTTCCCAAAGGCTCTGCTGAGGAACAGCCCCGGGTCTGTGGGTCCTGCCCAGCCCCTCTGCTCACCCAGCGACCCAGCAGCCTTCGGGCTGGCACAAGCACCTTGTGATGCTTTCACTTCCTAAGCACTAATCAAAGGTTTCCACGGCAACCAGCAGGAGCAGGAAGATGGGAAATTACAGGTCAGCTCTATCATTGAAGGCGAAAAAATTATCCAGCTCCTTTGCCCTTGAAAAGTTTCAAGGTAACCTAGAAGTATCGATGAATTGAGTTGCTTTAAGGCAGAAAATACGCCCACGAATAGTCTCCTATTGTTGCAGAGAAATATCTGTCAGTCCTTTAATCCCAGGCTCAACCTGAACCCCCACAAAGATCTTAACCTGGCTCTACCTGCAGCCAGCACAGCACACTGCCAAACCACTGCAGGACGGCACCGGGCTGCCCACCTCCTGCTCTCCCATCTCGCTCACACACAGGTTTCCACTTGGTTGTCAACCAGATATGACTCAACACCACACACACAAGGAAACTTTTTTTGTCACTGTTAACTTTCAGAGGAAGTGGAAAATGGAGAGAAAAACATATCAGTCATATACGTACTTTGCCAAGTGGTTCATGAGCAAGTGCAGCATCTGCCTGTTTTTCTCCGGGAGCCGATGAACGAGGCTGTGGATCTCTGACACCCTGGATTCCTGATTCTCCAGTTCTGCATTGGAAATAAAAGATGATTCACCTCTGCATCAGGGGCTTATTATAGAAAAGGGCACGTGGGCCCAAACAGTAACCCAGACGGACATCCCAGGGACCCAAGGCTCCCACTCCCTACCTCCAACCCACACCAAGCACACTGCGGGTATTCTCCACAGCGGTTTTTCCTCTTTACCAGCTCCAATCAGTTGTTTGAAAAAGTAAGAAACCAACGGGCTGAAGCAGCGGGCTGAGAGCAGATGCCAGCCATACGAAAAGTCATCTGTGAGCAGGAAACGGGCTGGCCGTAACCAGAGCATTCAACAACAGGAAGCACCAGCTCCCATCCAACGTGCTCCCAAGCACAGGGTGTGCTCAGCACAGAGCCTAGGAAGGTGGCAGCCTGCAGTCTCGGGGCTGCGGCTGTGCCCCACAGCCTGAGCAGGAGCCATCCGAGCAGCCCCTGCCTCCACCCCTGCCCAGGAGGCCACTGCCAATGTGACCACCAACGGCAGCCCTCCTCAGCCACCATCCCGCAGCACACAGCTCTGACAACCGCCTGCTCCCATATAAAGCATGCTCCCATATAAAGCATGCTCCCAGGGCAGACAAAAGAAAGGAGCTCAGACGCTGGAACCGCAACTGATAAAATCAGAACAGCGTAGGTGTTGTTTGAACAACAGCCTCGCTCGTTTTGGAGGTTGATGGTCAGAAGAAATACCTGCACCAGCAGCTGCTGCCATCAGACAGCTCTCCTCTAACCCTGACCACACGTTTGCTGTTTATCCAGAAAGTCCCACACAACACCCTGCCCCTCGTATCTCAATTCTTGTTCTGCTCTCCAAGATTTAAGAACAAGGGATCGGTGGGAGAGCAGCAGGGTAGAGGTTACGCTCAGCTGCTTGCAAGTCCTGTTCCTTTTCTGGCCCCATGCTGTAAACATCAACAAACTCACTTGCTGCTTTGATGAAGCTCCTTTGAAACTGGTACATCATGAGCGGCCCCGGAAGCATTCTGGAAGATAAAAAGGTATCACACAGCACACAGTGAGTAACACCATCCACAAAACTGCAGCAATAAAGCTCTGCCATCACCAAATTCAGCTCTGTTCTTTAAGAGCAGAACGAAGCAGTAACAACTCTAATTGATTCCTCTCATCAGAAGGCGGAAGATCCGTTGAAGTACCTTCAGTTTATTCTCCCCCCCTTTTTTTGTACCATACTAAATCCGTTCTCAATTTTGGCATTCCTTCAGTACCACTGCAAAACAGAGCTTTGTACATCAGTGAGTCTGTGATTTCCGAGTAAGTTTAAAAATAAACTAAAAAGAGAAACAAGCCCAGTCATAAAATGGTAACAGCCGCTGTTCCCATTGCACTTCCCATTCTCCCTCCCACCTCCACATCCCTTCAGTGAGACATCTTGCTGCTGCTGACATTCCTCGCTGCCTTACAAGCAGTTCAAGCTCTGGAACAAAGGTTGCCAATCATACAAAACTATGTGGTGTTTTGTGATTTTCTAGGCTGAGATCCACCGAGCTAATTATACTCATCGCTCTAATTGGATTTAGCTTCTCTCTTGCTCTCCGCGTCTCAAAAAAAACCCCAACCCAACACACAGAAGGCCAACACAAAGCAAAAACCTGCAGGCACAACAGGTAGGGGCATGTTGTCGAGAATAACATGCTGACTGCTGCCAAGAAACTAACATTTCTGGATGATAAGGCACACGATAATGGCATCAGCTTTCATACGGAAATTATTACTTAGTTAAAGCTTAGCACCCAGTTCTGAGAAGGGACTGTAACAACTGCCACAGCCCTCGCAGCAGCACTGTGCCCACCTTCCCCATGCACTCCTCAGGCAGAAGCCTGCAGTGAAACGCTCAGGGAGAAGCCTACAGCGGGGGAGGGCATGTGAGGAGCCCTCTCATCACATTCATACTATATATGCATTTGTCAGAGAGCTGAGCATATTCCCCGTGTCCTACTCAAGCAAGCCAGAGGGTCAAGGAAAAAGAATGAATTCTCTCAGGGCAGTTTCTTCTTTGTTTATAAACGCTTTTGTTAAATATCCACAATAGTAGGCAGTAATGCCTCTGATCATCATGGAGCTGCTCCTGAAGCTGCACAACAGACCAGCCTCGCTCCCCTCACCTCAGGTATGTTTTCAGGGCACTAGTGATGGTCTTTATCTCCCATTCTGCACAGATCTCAGTTTCTGTTTCGGTGGCAGTTTTTGGATCTAAGAAAGAAGAAAAGAAGCACACAAGTGAACCCATGTGAAGACAATCCCAGCTCGTACCACTCAGCGCCAGCAGAGCACAGCCAGCTGCATGGACGCTCATCACGTCCCATTCTCATAGCTCTTCCAAACCCCAAAGACCACAAAGCTGTTCCCCAGCAGGCGCTTCTCAGGGAAGCCGACTTCATCACCAGAGATGGGACACGCTCACTTGCATGGGACAAAAAAACAGAGCAGAAAAGAAAACCATCAGTCACAAGCAATGAGCCTGGCAGCTGGGCCCACAGCGTGGCACCAAACAGGGTGTGGGGCACTGCGGTGGTCGATGACAGCAGTGATGGCAGTGCACGGACACGACTCAGAAGAAGACAACCACAGATCCCTGCAGGACTCAGCAGAAAAATCACAGCCCAACAGGGCTGGCGCTCCCTGCCCCACCACTCCGGCCACGTGCAGCATCAGGAGCACACCACTGGCCATGCACTCCAGGTGACCACGCACCATAGACAAAGTGGGTGACACCGCTCCTGACTCTTTGCTGACAATTAGAAACAGACAGCTTAGAAACCACAAGCACACCAGCACGAACCAGCCTGGCCATGGGAATCGCACACCAGCACTTAAAGGCTCAGAGTACTGAGAGCAAAGAGCACAACCCCACACGGCGGCAGTGAGGGACATGTTGGGCACTGCTGGGCGGGAGGCAGCAGCAGGACACAAACATGCTCTGACCTCAGCAAAACCATGGGAAACCCCTCCAGGCCTCAGGAGAAGCAGCAGTGGGACCCTCTGGCAACACAGGACCACAACCTGCCGGCAGGCTGAGCAGGATGAGCCCCATGCCCTGGCACTGCTGCTGGGTGCCAAAGGCAGCTGTGCAGTACCTGCACCTCACAGACACGTGTGATGCGCTTGTGAGTTTTAAAGGAATAGGTGAACATGGTGCAATTTTTAAATGAATTGAAATACTGCATTGCATAAGAGTTAGGATTTCCCTCAGTTTAATTCAGAAAGAGAGGAACGCCTGAAAAAGTAACCATTGAAGAAATGTACGTTCACACCCAGATTACGTGCCCTGCATTAATCACAGGTGAACGCCATCCTTCCTCCTCCATGCCAAGGCAGCTTCTCCCTGCACGACCTTCCTAAGGAGGCAATTCTAACAGACTGAAGATAAGTCCACCAAAAGAAAAAGGCAAACAAAGACCTAAAAACAAACCAAAGAACATCTTTTTAATGGCAAAGCCTCTGCTGGAGCTGAGCCAGCAGCTCCTGACCAGACGTCCTTTGGAAAGGTCCACCAGGAGTTGTTAAATACGGTTCCTGGCACGGCAGGTGATGGCACACGGCTGCTCACGTGCAGAGACTCTGCGCTGATAAGCAGCTCTCCCTGACCTTCACATTCACCAGCCTGCACACAGCCATGGTGCTGCACTACAGCGGCAGCATCTGCCTGCCAGGTGAGCGATGGAGGCAGCTGGCAGCACATGGGAACTCCTGGCTCAAGGACAAACCTTCATACAGACCAGAGTGAACGTGAAATGGCGCCCATAAAGCAGGCCCAGAGCAGCTTTAACCCTGAAGTTCCCCACTGCTGTCAGTACTGCTCTGATGTCTCTCAGTACACAGAAACGCTATGGGGAAAGAGTGAAAAATTAACTTCCCTCGGCCGTCGATCCCAGCACAGACTGAAGGAAGCTCTTTGCTCACGCCATGACACTGCAGCATCGCTGCCCACTGCTGTCTGCTGGGAGCTCATTCTGCACGGCTACAGATGCCACACAGGACGTTTGTCCTGCTCTCCGTGGGCTGCAGAGCAAAGGAATTCATCGCTTACAGCCTCACGTGTGGCTACACGAGGGAAGAAGAGGAAGCACAACTTCCTGTTGTCCATTCTTGTCTTTCATTTTCCTATGGTGTCACTGCACTCCAGGTGACCGTACAGGGGCTGGGGACAGGACGTGGGCTGGCAGCAGGAGCCCACACTGGGCACACAGCCCCAGCCCAGCCCAGCAGCACAGCAGCCTCCTGCTGCCCAGCGCTGCTCCTGTCCAAAGCCCATTCTCATGGAATTTCTCCATCTATTTCCTGCGGACAGAGAAAGCCGCTGCCATAAGACAGACGGCTTCAATTCCACACCCATTTCTGCATGATGGGATGGAGTGCCCGGAGCACAAGCTCACCACCCAGCCTAATTCCCACCCCCCACCTTGGGTGGCAGGAGAGACTTCCAGAACAGCCGTGAGACATTGGGTGAGAGCAGCCATGAGCCATGACCTGGAGGACGCCGCACCCACCGCCTCACAGCGCACACCGGGCAGCAGTGACAACAAGCCCAGCCCACATCAGTGAGCCCACGCTCAGCTCAGAGCAGCTACAGCAGATCTGCCTGCTGGCACCAGCGCCCTCAGCAGAAAGCCCTTCCATCAGCGCTCCAACCGACCAAGCTCTATTGCTGGGCTTTGTCCTCATTTTGGCAGTATGGGGAAGGCTGAAGAAAGGCAGCTGACGCTCCCACAGCTGAGCTGCCCCCACAAACCCCATGGGGCACAAACACTGCCCGCTCCACCCGGAGCTCCTGCAAGGCCCGGGACTCTGCCCTGACCCCGGAGCACTGCAGCACGGCACAGCAACGGCCTCTGCAAAGCAGGCAGGGCCCTCCCGGCAGCGTCGCTTACATCAGCCGCCGCGCGCTGAAACTCAATCTTTTTGCCATTTAAACTGTGTGTGAATCACTGACGCTGCCCACATTCATTTCTAAATATAAGGGGAACCTGGAGTTGCAAGCAAAATCTGGCTCTGCTTTTCATGAGGGCTGGATGTGAACACAAACTTTTGCACCAAGCAGTGCTGCTGCCTTCAGGACACCGAGCGAGGGGACAGCACAGAACAAGAGAGGCTTTGACAGCTGACACACTTCAGTTCAACACTTTCCTCGCAGACAGTCCTTGGCCGGCTCCACACAAGGATGGTTCAGCCGCTGGTGATCAAGAGAAAGGTGGGGAGAGCTGGGTCTGCAGAGTCCTGGTGATGGGGGGCCCTAACAGGGGCGTGCTGCCAACACCCAGCAGGCAGTCCCCGAGCACACACACACCTCTCCTCGGCCTCCCAGTGCTGACAGCTAATGAAGACACGCCACGACAAAGAGAAAACACTGACTGTATGTCACCACGTTATGAGACACGAGGTCAAGAGCTGAGTGGCTTCGGTCACTGAGAAGATAATGGATGCTGGATGGTGTCCAAAACTTTGAATCCCTCCCATCTCCAAAGAGCTCTTAAAACAAGCAAGCTTTGCCATCTGTCACAGCCTCAGAGCCTCTGATCAGAACTGATGCAACCGTGAGGCCAATGGGATGCAGCTCGGCTGTGGGAGAATAGAGCAGGTTCAGTCACCTCGCTGCTCTCGAGATGATACGCACCGCTATGGGAGCCACATGCAGAGGAGCTGGCACGGCAGAGCCGCCATGCTGCACGGCACCGGGCCTATTTTTATCAGTGAGCAGCAATGCTCTTTAACTGATGCTCTAACGCAACGGTGCCAAATGTGCGCGCCATGAGACGGAGCTGGCTTATCTGCGTGGCCAGCAGGACGTACTCACATGCTCCAGGGCCTATGCCAAACTTCTACTAATAAAAGAAAAACAGGCAGTCACCAGCTCTTGTGACTGCAGCGAACTTTCCAAATGCCAGAGCAGAACTGATGCAGCCGTGTCCCCTTGCGTCAGGAGAGAGCCGGGGCTGTGATTTACAGCCTTACCCTTCTGGTTCCTAATAGTCTCTCTGGATTACCAACTTTGAGGAGGTTACTGCTGACGTTGGCTCAGAGAGCACTTCAGTGGTGGGAAAAGGAGGAGGAATGGGGATGAAAGGAGGAAAGACATTCAGAGTGGAACACGATGGACTAAAACTTTTTGCAAGGAGAAATGCATAGAGAAAATAGCACTGAGGTTTTGTGAAGGAACAAACAGAAACTACATTGCAAGGGAAAGACAGTAAGCAAATAAAAAGAGGAAGATGACCATAACCTTCCCTCATTTGTCTGAATAAGTAACAAACACATTCCTGAAGTCTGGAAATGACAAATTATTAGGTGCTCATTTCTGCATTACTCCACCTAACTCATACGTGGTTTTGCCAAGCCTGAGAACCGTCAGACAGGGCTGGAGGGGTGCAGCTGTTGCTCCAGCTCAAGTGGGATTTGCACCAAACGGCTCTTAAATGCATTTCAGGCGCATCTAAAATGGACACACCACCCCAGGGCTGCAGCTGGGGTGCAAATGCCCCCCCGGCTGGTTCTCAGGAGCTGCTCGGTCACAGTTATAGCCACAGCCCCAGTATCAGCATCAACTGCAGACAGGGGCACAGGTGGTCCTCCTGGGCAGGAGGAAAGACCAGAGACAAGGAGAGGGAAGTGACTCACATTTCTTTTAAAGGCAAGTATAACCACTGGGTTGTGGTCAACACAGAAGTTGAGTCAGGCTACAAATTCTACAATGCAGACCCAGAGGTGTAACCCAACCAACGGCTCAGTTGGTCACGGAGTAATGGAAACCCACTACTCTACCCAGGAACCACCCCAGCACAGCCAGCACAGCCCCACAGCCGCCCAGCAGCTCACTGCAGCCACAAGACCTGCCTGACCCTACGCATCTGGTGCCCAGCAGAGGCCAGCGGTTACACCAGGCCACCACAGAAAGGCACTCGGGGCAGAGCCTGCTGCTTCTCTCCTGCCATCACATCAGGCTGGGGTGAGGAGAGGCTGCTGAGGGCTGCTGGCAGCAGCTCTGTGGCTGCACGCCGGGGTCATGTTGTCAGCACCGGGCTCTGCCACGGCGTGACCTGACAGCTCCTCTGCTCCCGAGCACCCAGAACTGCGGGACCCGACGCCTCAGGCACGAGGAAACGCATGCTTGAAAGCTCTGAGCAAGACTATGTTAAAACAGGCACAGGAAGGTCCAAGGAGAAAGTCAGAGCCACAGGCAGCATGCAGCACACCAGAAAATAATTAAAAAGTATTCCGGGAACACCAAGGGAGCTACGAGATTAAAAACCAAAGCTTTCAGCTCTTTCTTTTAAGACTTTAGTTGGCATTTGGGAAGGCTGCCAAGATCTGTAGCGCACGTGAGTAGGACATCAGTGACCACAGCAGAAAACTGTTAGAGCAATGCTCTCCACGAGTCCTACCTCCATAACCCACCAGTGGTGCCCTGCGACCTCCGGGCCTCTAACAGTTTGTGGTCCTAAGGGGACAGTCACCACTATTAGGTACTCAGACAGGAGCCCCCGTTCTTGGTACAAGACTTTGAAGCAGCACGGCCTACTTGCCCTTAACAAAGTATGAGCTACTTACCCATCAATATACTCAACAGCTTTTGAACTCTAGAGTTTACTCCAACAATTCTGTAGAGTCCTTGCTCATTGATCCCTGGAAAAAATAAGGAGTTCATTAGGAGAATGTCAAAAGAGCCACTCACATTTATTTCATTCCTTTGGGTCCTCCAACAGCAGTAATTAAATACTCCCACCGACTACATACAAAATTATAGAAGAGGGGAAAAATTGGTTTTGATTTCAGGACATTCGTGTATTGACTAAAAGTAATGACCCCAATTAGCTCAAGAATCAAAGATCCAAGGCCACCATGCTGCACAGCACTAGCAGTGAGGGAGTATAGCTGCACCATGTAGGATCTGCACTCAACGTATACCAAAAAGGCAATTTAAGAAAAATTTGACTGTGTCAAATTCAGGCTTAGGTTTGAGCCTTTTCCATGTTCTTCATGGAGAAGGACTGAAATGCACATCTGTTTGTCAGCCACAGGAGAGGAAATGCTCTGTGTTATTACTGCACGGGGGCATGCCCTGGTGCAGCCTGCAGCTCCGTGTTGCACCCCCTGACTCAGCCCCATCCCTGATCTCGCTGCCAGCCCAAGTGGCAGTGCACGTCTCAGCACGGGGTGCGTGAGAGCACATCGCAGCAGTTATCTGACGTGGGATTCAGAGGGTTAACAAATCATTTTTGTTCATGAAAAGAGCAGGTAAGCAATCGCTGCGCTATGAACAGATGCAACGCCTTCCCCCAAACCAGACCATCTGGTGAAGTGCTCTACCTCTTGTTTCAACAGCGTGTATGCATTTCTTGATAATGCTGAAGCCAATATTATCCAACTGGGCAGCTGAAAGGGAAGAGAAGAGAGAAGTGATAAACACCCCGCAGAGGGACGGCTTCCCACCGCGCGCCGCTCATCCCGCAGCCATCGCTGGCATTCACAGCAGTGCTGCATCCCTGCTCAGACGGGGAGGAAGGAAAAGAAGATAAATGAGGTGCTCGCAGAGGAGAGACACGAGCACAGTGTTGTGACACTTGTAGCGTGGGGAGCACACAACCCTCAGTCATCACTGCAGCCTCCGCACCGCTCTGATCCTCACCTCCCACATCTCTGCCCCCAGCAGCTATGGCTGTGCTGGAGATTTACGGCCACAGCTGGACAAAACGTGAACCCAAGTGAGAAACCCCAATGAGGCCTTTGTCTGCAAAGCTGACACTAGGCTGCTTGCGAATAAAAAAGGGGAATGATAACTTTTGGACACGATAAATCCTTGAGAACTGCACAGAACAGCTGCTTGATCTGAGTGTTGGTAACTCCTACATATTCTTCCCATGACCACCCAGCTAACCAAGCCCCTGACACCACTGCAGAGGTGGGGCTGCACGGACACCTGGGAGTGACCCAGACATGCAGCATCCCCACCACACTCTCCAGCCAGGAGCTGCACAGCGCTCCCAGGGCCATCTGATGCAAGCAGCACTGTGCTGCTGACCACTCATCCTGAGAGGGAGAGCTCTGGAGTGAGGAAAGCCACAGCACTATCTTAAAAGCAGAGGATGTCACTGACTTCTGCACAGGCATGAGGGACTGTCATGTTGGAAGAGACAACACCATGCTTTGTGTAGAGGCCAACAGGAGCAGAGGAGAGCCCAGGGCTGGCAGTGTCCTCACAGCAAGGCACGTGCGATTTTATTCCTTTCCTTCTCCCTGCTCACATCGTTTATTTAAACACAGATTTGCAGTTGGTTCATGACAAGCTGCCAGTCCACCGGCTGCCTATGCCTTGCATGGGGCCAGCCCTTGCTAATCACCCCTTTTGAGTTCCCTGCCGGTATTGTTACTTGCATGATGAATGGCACAAAAACCTGAAACAGTAAAACAGATCTATTATATTTTTCTGGGCAAGCACAGTGAAGCGCTGAGCCAACATAAGCACATAGGCTGGAGGATGCCTGTGCTGCAGGATGTACAAACATCCCATAGCTCCAGGGCGCTTTGCTCAGCACCTGGGGGTTCTCAGCACAGCTCCCAGCCGCCCTGCAGGCACGGACACAACAAAGGCAATGCAGCACTGATCAGAGGGACACAGCCTGCAGCACCCCGGATCACCACAAAACACAGCACCGGGGTGCCTGAGGAGCAGGAAACCATTGATTGTGTGGAAACCCTTCTGTACAGACAGGCCCAGCTCAGCAGGGCTTCCTAGCAATAACTTAGTCCTGATCACTTGGTATCGCTGCACAGTGCTGTCCAGCCAACGCAGCTCACCATTCCAGGCTCACACACTCCAAGTGCCAACCATACCCAGTGCAGCAGTTTCCCACTGCCCCTGGGATGCTCGAGGCTGAGCACAAGCACCAGTCCCCTTCCCTGCACGCCCCACCACAGCACCCAGCAAGGGCTGAGCCCACACCTCACTGCGCTGCTCGGCCATAGCAGAGGAGAGCAACAGGAGCAGACTTTCCGGATGGAAACGACTGAGCATAATCCTCCCAAGTAGATGAATAAGCTCTTCAACTCGTTGTTGAGCTCTGGATCAGGAAAGGTCGGGGATTTATTTGCAGTAGTTATATCCAGAAATAATATCTGATTAAATATCCAAAGTGCCTTTATTCATCTTTAAATTTAACTTTTAATGAGCATCATAAAAGCTTGATTTTCCTCTCAGAGAAGCAGCCTCCCTTTATCTCATTCATTTACCCAATGATTCCGAACTGCGCCAGCACAGATGAAAGTCAGATTTGTATCCACTGCAGCCCTGACCCTCATGCTGGCTCCACTCGCTCGGTAGCTTTGGGCTGTTTGATGATGTCTGCAGGCTGGGAGTGCTGAGAAAGGAAGGAGCTGCAGACCAGCCCGCCTTTAGGGGCTGCACAGCAATGCTGTCCAAGCGTGGTGTAGGAACTGCAGAGTGTGGGGTGTCAGCAGCTTTGGCAGTCCCAGTTCTGCTATGGTCCCATCCACATCCTCACTCTTCTCCAGGCCCTGGCAGCAGGGCAAGCATAAGCCCTGACAAAAACCCACCAAACCCAAGCATTCAGCCAGTGGATCTCAACAAGAACCATTGCTGGAGGGGACAGGACCCCACAGCTGCTGTTCAGCCCAATTAAAACCATTGTGGAACTTTCTGCTGCCACCAGCTGCAGCCAAGGAACCAGACAGGGAAGGCAGCAGTGAAGAGCAAACTCTCAGACCCAACAGGGAAAAGCATGGCTTATCTGCACTCTTCACAACAGGCATCCCTAATCCCCATCCTCTGTATTTAAAACAGCCTCTCCATCAAAACAGGGAGCAGATCCACAGCCTTCTATTAGCAGGGCAGGTAGCGTTGTACTCTGCCCACACACCCAGCCATGCTGCAGGAGCAAAGCCTACATCCTCCCATTATTCCCCTGTCCATAGAGGCTCTTGCTCCCCAGGGGACAGACTTAAAACACAGCTTCCAGCCCAAGATACACATCACGGGCTCTTCATTCCAGAGCAACATTCCAAAGCAGTGCTGAGATGCAGTATTCATACTGTAATCCAGCAGAGAAATATCTAAAATAGCAAATGTGATGCATATCATTTGTACTACCAATGTTGCACACACAAATTTTATCTACCCTCGTGTAACACCATATTCCCAGTGCTACTAAGCTGGTCTCATCCTGCCCTATTTTTGCCAACCAGATTATTTCTATTTAATCCATTAATTCTTCTACTTCATGCTGATATGGCATTTCAGAGAATCAGTGAAGGGGCACAAAGACAGCCAGCTCTGCTCAGCCACACGTAACCTTGCTGGCTCCAGATGTGTACGCATCAGCCAAGGCAATGCAAGACCAAAGTGAGCTCTCCTGCATTCCTCACTACACAATTCTGTGCCGTGTAACGAAGCACCATCACAATGATTCTGTGATTATGAGGTGTTTTCAAACACCACTGTGGTTTTAAAAGCCACAGAGGAGAAAGAAACTGAGAAGTGGAGACCAGAGAAAAATGAGTTTTCAGTCTTAGCTGTCTCAAAGCACCAGAGCTGCCAAGCTGCGGGGAACAAGGAGCACTGGGAAGGGCACCGCTTCCATCCTGAATGGATGGAGAATCAAGTGGATGTGAAAAAAGGAGGTGAAAGCAGTGAGGAGAGGAAGAAGACAGACTCTTCAGCATGGTCTGCTGGGATAGGAGAAGGGGAAAATGATTCCAGACCAAAAGAGAAGAGATTGAGATTGGACATAAGGAGAACATTTTTTACAAGGGCAGTGATGCACCGGCACAGGTTGTCCAGAGAGATGGTGGATGTCCCTTGGAGACATACAAGGTCAGGACAGGCCAGGCTGTGAGCAACTGATTGAGCTATAATGTCCCTGTTCATTGCAGGGGAGTTGGACTAAATGACCTTTAAAGGTCCCTTCCAACTCAAAAGATGCTATGATTATTTCACAGAGCAGAGCAAGTCCCCTTCATTTGTGAAGCAGCGCATCTCTATTCACCCAGCTCTAGCAGTACACTGATACCCACTCAGCCCCCAGCACTCTGCATTGCTTCCTCCCAGCTCCCAAAGAAGATTAAGATAAATCACCCTGCAGGCTGATGGCCATCTGGCCACACAGCAGGATATAAAATCCAAAAGCTCTGTAAAATTAGATAGTGGCCAAAAAGCAGACCTCACTGTAGTACTCCAAGTCTCAGTCCCTTTCAGACCAGCGTAAGTAAGAGCAGGAAGCAGAGTTATATAGGTTTTCAGGGTCAGGAATTACATCCGGACTCCATTCAATCATTACAGTCATTTCAAGTCTTTATAGGAAGCTCCTGTAACAAGGGCTATGTGGCACAGAGCCAGGCCCCAAATCAATCTGAAGTGGGGCTGGTGAGGCCAGCAGCTTGCTGCAGATATGGTTCTAATGAGCGCTAAAGTACAGCCAGGTGTTGGAGCACAGCAGCAGCAGTTCAGTCACAGACATGTGTAATCATTGCCACCGGGCTGTGCAGGAGCGGCCCTCACCCTGAGCTCCCAACTCGCTGCAGAGCTGCACTGCGGTCAGGTCTGCAGAACAGAGACCTGGGGTTCTCATTCTTCAGATGGACAGTCACCACGGACATGATACTGAAAGCCTCCTGGGCTGATTACACCCCAGTACTTGTTTGGAGAAGGCGAGCAGGGAGAAACTTGGCATTTGGTCTTTGTCTGAGCCTTCCCAGCCCTTGCCAAATGCCGAACAGCCTCAGAGCACAGCACGACAGCGGCGTGGGCTGCATTACCACCAGCACTGTAAGCACACAGCTTCCCAGAGCTGCTGGGGGCTGAGAGCCGGCCCAGGAGGCTGCCTGCAGCCAGGACAAGGGGTGAAAATGCTCAAAGCCCCCTGGGCAGGAGAACCCCAGGCAGCCCTTTTCCCAAGGAAACCCCAGGTAAGCATCCTGGATCGGACAGCACAAACGGCCTTGGGAAAGCCATGAACACATCTGACTCGTGCTCTTCCCATCGCTAAAAGCACTGCTCTGCAGGACGACTGCAGCACAACCCCCAGCCCCACAAGGACTGCCGGCTGACAGCACGTAAGATGGGAAGGCCATGGCCTGACAAGCACTTCTTTCAGAAGCAGAGATTGCTTCACTGCTCCTCCTCCCCCCGCCCCCATCCCAAACATTTCCCTGCTTTTGCATCACCCCTCCATAAAGTTCAGAAAATGGTTATTTAACACAGCTCCTCAAGCCAAATCAGCACATACTGTCCTGGCACAGCCAGGGGTTGTGTGCAGGGAACACACAGAGCAGTGACAATTAGTGGCCAGATTAGGACAGAATTGAGCAAGTCCTGTTCTCTGTCCCTAGAAACCATATTTTGGTTCTCTGTAAGACTGAGAAAACACTGATCTGCACTACACAGACTTCCCATGCAGTGAGGGCATTCCCTGTGCTGCCCCATGGGTGTGAAGC
>PPHD01004820.1:0-27692 GCA_002909625.1 Bambusicola thoracicus | reverse complement strand
AAAATCGGTTTGTTTTTCTCAAAAAGATTAGAAATAAATGTAGCTGAATTAAGGATTTAGTTTGGGTACAGACATAATGGAGTGATAGGTGGATGAGTTGCTCAGTGCTTTGCTTTTTCCTATCCTTCAACTCAAACTTCAGCCATGTACTCGAGCAAGCACAAACTGATTCAGCAGAACCATCCCTGTGCAAGATCATTGCCCCTTGAGAGCTACAGGAGGCACAAGTGATGTGGAGCTATGGAGAGCGTGCAACAGACTTTATGAAGACCTATTAAAGTTTTCTTATTGTGGTTGATCACTTTTTTTTATATATTGAAAACCACAACAATTCTAGGAGTTATTTTCTACCTGTCTGTTGTTTACTGAAAAAAAAAAAAAAATGAAGTCATGACATAGATATTTTCAAGCCTGGGAATTTGATTCTGAGGCTTGTTATACAAGGGCAGGCTTTGAGCCTTATGTTATATTTCTAATAGAAAAAAAAAAAAATTAGCTCACATAGTGAAATCCAGGAAATAATTTCATGCAGACAAGAGAAAATCCCCTTCTAATGGCTCTATTTAAATTTGCTTTGCCCCATTCCCATTCTGTATGACTTTCCCCTCCCAGTTGTCTTTCCCCAGGTCCTTCTGCATAGTTCAGTCTCATGACTCCTTGTATCTGGGCTCTTTGGCTTTCCTTCTAGGCTTGTTGGCCTTGCAACTCCACACTGTCAGTTTTAGCCAGAATCTCCTCTCCTCCATCATGGGCACTGCAGAAGAAATAACGATGAGCACAAATGATAGGTTTTCTGCTGTCAACACTGATTCTCTGTCAACTCCCTCTGCTGTCAACACTCTTTATCTCCTGCTTGCTAGAGATGAGAGGGATGGGATCAGCTCCAAATTCAAGTACTTACATCTAGACGTAGGTGTTTAAGTTCCCATTAAGTCAACAGGGAACCTAGAGAACAGCTCACCTCTCCTCACCATTTGGTAGCTCTGCTCTCCTCCAGGTTTGTTTGGAGCCTAAAGTGCATGTGAACATTCGTACACTTCATGTATATATTGACTTAGTTTGCAATGTTTCAGGTCCTTGGAAAGCATGGATTCTATATAGAGAAAGTTCTGTACACCTTGTGGAAGGTGCATGTGTCACCAGTGCATACTGGAAGGTTAGGAGCTGATGGACCATCCTCAATGGAGCACCCTGGGAGCTTTCTCTTCTCTGTTTTCCATACGATTTACACACTTTGACATACACAAGCGAGCAGCAAAAGAAACATCCCTGTTATTAACAGCTGGACTTTCAGCTACTCTGCACCTTAGAGCTGCTTGAAGAAAAAAGGCTACTGTATTTTCCTTCACCTGGCTAAAAAACACTATTTACTCAGTTCTAAGTTTTCAGGATGACTGAAATAGGATAACACAGAGAGAAACAGAGACACACCTTTCAGTCTTAGGCCCACACCTCGCAAGAAAAGTTTCAGCCAAGATAATTAAAGTTTGGCAAAGTTACAAGTAAGAAATGAGGGCAAGTTTTGCATAATCTTAACCATATCTGGTTTTCCTAGCTCAGATTGTGATAGTAGTACCTGTTGCTCAACTAGCACTGAACAGTTTCCTCCTCTTTGTTTTCAGCAGCTTCACCAGAACAGTCCTATTCTTATAATCTATTAATAAAAGCACAAATTACTCTTTCTTGCCTAAACTATTGAAGCCAGAGTCTTTCCTCAGTTCAGCCAGTATGCTTCCATTCTTCTGACCTCTTCCCATTACACCCTTGTGTGACTTAAAGAACTATTTACCCAAATCCTTGCCTCTTTCAGATCATTTCATGCAATCTGCACTGTCTTCTTTTCCCCTTGCGCTTCCCCACCACCAGTACATACCTACATTTTTTTTTAATGCTCTACAGTGATAACATATTTTTAGGTCAGAGTCTGCTGTTTTCTTCTGTTATTTCTACAGCTTTCTGATTCAGTCATGGCACAGGACTCATGCTCTTAGTACCAAAGCACAAATCCAAAAAAAAAAAAAAAAGAAGAAAAAGACGTGAAATACTTGCACAGATAATGGCTACAAGCAGATCTAAGTAAATGTTTCAGCTATGACCTTCCACTCAACAAAAATCTGTTATTTTCCTTGTTATCTGCTAGGTCAAAATATAGTTTTCTAACCCTTTCAATTAAAATGCAGCAAGGCCTGATAATGAATCACGGAGTCTCTCCACAGAAACTAATCACCTTTCACAGTGCATCTCTTCTTATTGACACTCACCTTGGCTCTGGAGTGACTCACCAGCTGCTGAGCTATGAACTTAGAAATGTTTACTTTCACACTACACAGTTCAGCCTCCATTGCTAATGAAGAATGAGGACAAGTCCAGGAGAACTGCTCCATGCCAGATATGTCTCACCCTCAATCATCACAACAATCTGCTAGAAAATTCTGAAGTTTTACATTGAATAGCACTATGAATTAATCATTTTCAAGACTGCCATACATGGGATAACAAATGAAAGGCATGCCATGCTGCCCTGCCCACTGAAGCCTATAGTCAGAGTAAAAACTGGCAGAGATATCTGCTTTGGTCCCAGTTTCATAGGAAAAGAGGTAATTGCCTTAAGTTGTACCAGAGAGGGTACAATTAGGGAAAAAAATTCTCAGAAGGAGTGGTGAGTTATTGAATAGGCAGCCCAGGGAGGTGGTGGAGTCATTGCCCCGGAGGTGTTCAAGAAAGCAGATGTGGTACCGAGGGACATGATCTGGTGGACATGGTGGTGATGAGTTGATGGTTGGATGAGATTATCTTAGAGGTCTTTTCCATCCTCGATGATTCTATGATTCTCTGCTCTCTGAGAACACATGCAGCTGGACCTCCTCTGGATCCAAACTCTCAGCTAGCAGTGCTTTGTGGTCAAAGATCACAACCCTATAGCTTGCGAGTTCAGCAATTCTGGGCAAAACAGCAGACTTCACAATTTGACTTTCCAACAACTAAAATAAGAAAGAAAAAAAAAAATGGGGAAGAGATTCTGTAGGTGAGAAGAGTAGCGGCCATTTACTTTTCAGTGACCTCTGGTAGACCTATGAAAGTATCAAATTTAAGCAGCTTTTTAGTTGAAAAAGAAATGATAGACTTCTGGGTACTTAATTATTAGAACGTAGGCAGAAATTTCAAAAATCATATTGTCTGACTACAGTGATGCCTTCTGTAGGCAATCGTTTAAGATTGCTTAAATATCCTGAATGACAGCACTTCTCATCTAGTGATCCATACATTTTTTTTAGATTATAACCTTGTCATTGGCAAAAAAATAGCTTGAATTATGAAAATTGACAGACAGCAGATAATTGGGTGTATGCATGTTTGTGGGAAATGTCTGAAATTGAACTTTTGAACTCTCAAGTAGCATCCTGCTATTTGCTAGCTGCAACCAGCAAAGGCTGGCTGTAAATTTTGAAGACTTCTGGTCTAAACAGAAATGACACATCCCAAATCCTCCTGTTAATAAAGAGACATGAAACAGGACCATCAGACAGGAGGCTGATCTCATGCTGTGCTGCTACACATAGACTGTTCAGATGGGAAAACCGTAGGCTTACAGTCTGGCAAGAAAAGAAGGCATACTTGAAAAGAAGTGATCTTGGGAAGAAAAAGGAGAAATAGAAAGGAAAAAGTAAAGATTCTGGCTGGAGGAAACATCCTTAGAGTGAGGGGAAGGTATGGGAGATGGAGGAGGTGCACAAAGATAAATACTGGGGATACTCAGGGACCTCAACCAGTAGCCCCAAGTCTTGTAATCAAGAGTAGCATTAGAGCAAGGACCAGCACAGCTCTATTCCAAGTATCCCAGACCAGCAGCAACCTTTCAGCAGGAAAAAGGAATCATGTCCTGGTGAACGTGAATGAGGGGGTTGAACCTAGATTATCGTTATGGTCCTTTTCAACCCAGGCCACTATATGATTCTATGATAATCAGGAGGGTACAAACTCCTGCCTCCTTGGTTGTAAAATGTGAATAAATGCTAGACTGGTACCTGAGTATTGCACTGCTCTGCGTCCAAGGAAGTAAACAATACTGCAATGCTGTTGTTCATCAAAAGTACTCAAAATCTAAGGTGCAGTCTGCATACCTTCTGCTAGGAACCTGTTTCCTCACAATAATCATTCAGTATATTGAAGAAACGAGACCCTTTTGGGTACCTTACCCCTGTTTTTGTTGTTGTTTGTTTGTTTGTTTTGTTTTGTTATTCGTTGGAGAAAAAAAAATTATTACTCTTGAATTTTAGGGGCCTGCATGATTTTTCTTCACTTATTGGACCTTGTTTCCAGCAGCTCTGGTCTTGACCTGAATGCTACTGGTGGATCATCTACTGCTGCTCCCAGCAAAAAAAGGATTACATACAACCTGCCCATGCCTATAACTGGCTTAAGCTTGAGCCACAATACCAAAGCATACAGAGTGCTTGTAAACTTCAACCATGGAAATATTTGCCAACTATAAATAGGAGATTGTCAAACAGATAAAAACAATCTTTTCTCAAAATGCTTTGTGTGTTCTTACACAACTTCTACAGCTGTTACATTAAAAAAAAAAAAAAATGGACAGAAACTTTTGCTGCTAACCCTCAGGACTGATGGTTCTTCAGTAACTCGCACACAATCTTATTGACTTTGCTCTTATTTCTCAGTTTTGTTCCAGAGCTGTGGATAAAAACAGCAACCAGAAAAATCTATGCACAGTGAGATGAGTGGGCCAGCACAATGAATCTGGTCTAGCCTGAGATACCTTTGATAGATGAATGAGCAACAGACAAATAAAAAGCCCTATGTAATATCATACAAGAAGGTCTTGCCTTCCTCTGCCTCTAATTCAGCATGTCTCTCAGCATGCCCTCCCTTACAAAAGACAAGCTGGTGATAGCTGCCCTCTTGAACTTGTTCTTCACCATATTACCTGATAACATCTGAAGTACGGTAAGCAGAGACAGAACAGCAATCCTATCTGCACAATATGACATTTCTTCTCCTTCTTCTCTTAATGATTTTCTTGAATCTCTTAGAACTGTCCTAAGAAGACAAATGCTTATTGACTACAGTCTTGTACTAAGACAACTTTCATTTCTGGAGGCTGTGCCTCTCTTTAGCTATTGAACAAGATACATGATGTCCCAGAATGCTTACTGTTGTGGTAACTCAGCCTGGTTCTTAATACATTCACTATAATAACAGCAAAATGTAGTTTGTTTGGCAATTTCTTTTCCACGTGTGAATGAATGAAGTGTGGGCAAAAAGAGTTTATCAGGCTTTGCTGTTTTTGCCTTTATTCTGTTCTGTTTGGAGAAAGTATGTGTCTAAATTAATTACATTTACTGAGCCCTTAGACAGTTCTGAAAGCTGAGAATGCCATGCTGTGTCCATACAGTGCATTTTCATGGTACTTTTCATTTGTGAGGTTTCTCCACACAAAAATGTCACAGCTCCAGATAACTGAAGCTATCTCCAGCACTGTGTTCTCTGTAGCAAGTTTATTCATCACAAATACACTCCACTGAACACAGCACAAAATTTACTTGCATCATAAAAAAGGGAAATAACATGAGCACACAAGAAACAGCAGTACAATAGGACAAGCACAATTTCTTTGAAATCTCATTTTCATTTTGGATATTAGCTTGGAAAAGCTATTCATGAGCAAAAGTGGATGCTATAAAATCCAGTCTGAAGTCCCACTGCCAAGGTCTCATACTGGTTTGCTTTCCTTCATGAACTAACTAGGCAAGGAATCACAGCTCAAGAAGTAATAATAATAATAATAAAGATATTTTAATTTGATTATATTAATTATATTTAATTTGAGTGACACGGTTAGTGGGCATGGTGGTGATGGGTTGTTGATTGGACTAGATGATCTTACTGGTCTTTTCCAACTTTAATATTTCTATGACTATGATTTTATTAATTTGCAATGTTTTCAGTATAAATCAAACACGAAGCCATTGGGGAGATTAAAGATAACGCCTGTTTTCTCCATACTGAGAGATGTGGGTCTGTAGGAAAGATCAGTATTGGCTATACAACATGGCCAGTGTAACAGACCAGCTTCTGGAATTAGATATTTAATTGCATGAATGCAACTCAACTTCTTAAACACCTAGCTGATAATATTGACACCATCCTGAAAACTGGTCATTTTTCCCTCCATGCTCATTATCATACCCAGACATCTCTTAAGGCATTGTATGTGCAGCTTTGCAGCACTCTGCTAGCACAGTTTGCAGTACCAGAGATTCATCTGACAGTATGTTATAAACTGGAGAGATTGCCTTGTATAGGTACTATATAGTGCTTTAGTACATTGACTGTCCTGCATTGCTCTTAGAGTTCTGAAAGCTTTCAGAAATAAAATTCCCATTTTGTTTTAGCAAGGCAGAAGACTGAAGGCTATATGCAGGTGTCTGCATGCGTACACTGAAGTTCTAGAGTAAAATGAAGATGACAAAAAAGAAAAAAAGAAAAAAAGAAAAGAATCAGTGTTCTTCTCATCCATTATTTAAAGGATTCTGAGTTCCAGAATAATCAGTGCTCCATAACGACTTCACACATAGCCAGCAACACTTGCCAGTGAACAGTGTAGGAAAAAAACAGTTCTTTGCTACAGATTACACAATGAATGTATGATGGGATTCCTGCAGAGACAATTTCATGTGAAATTTGGAACTAATTTCAAAATCATACAAATTGCTGGAGCAAACAAAGCCAGAACTCTAACCTCCAGGGCAGAAAGATATCCACCTGCTTAAACATACCTTATAGATTTTTTTTTTCCCTAAAGAAAAGGTTTGTGCTGCTTCTCAGCATAATTATTGAAGGACTTTAAGGAAAATTCTGAAAGCAGGAGAGCTTGGCTTCATGATGTTAAGTATATTCAATGGCCATCTCTCTTTTCCTAAGAGACCTCTGAGCAAGAAATCAAGGCTTCTGAATTCTAACAGTGTATCAAAGCTATTCAGGGAACAATCTGGAAAAGAAGGCAGTATTACTTATTTGCCTCACAGGCTTCTTGCAAACAGAGCAGAATGTCAAACATTTCCTTTCTAAATCTCATGCTAAAGGTCAAGTGCAGTAAATTGCTGCAGTTGCTCAGAAGTGCATGGATCTAAAGCAGTTTTAACTACAGATCTAGCTTGCACTTATGTACTAGATGACTGAATTGTTGCTTTTTAGTATTACTGAGATGTTTTTTATCCCACAGAGGCCTTGCAGTTCAGACCAAACATGTTTAGTTTAAATTTACATATTTCCTCTAAAAGGGTCCTTGTTCTTTTAATTGCAGAAGCAATGTCATTTTTTGAATAAAATAAATTGCCAGGGGAAGAGGGGAAGGGAAGACTGGAGGGGGGAGATTATTTAAATCAAAATAAAAGCAACAAAGAATCACAGAATCATAGAATTATAAGACAGCCTCAGTTGGAAGGGACCCACAAGGATCACAGAGTCCAGCTCCTGGTTCCATGCAGGACCGTCCCGAATCCAAACCCTATCTCTGATAGCGTTGTCCAAACACTCCTTGAACTGCAGCAGCTCAGGGACGTGCCCATTTCCCTGGGCAGCCCATTCCATGCCCACCATCCTCTGGGGCAGACCTTTTCCCTAACCCACCGCTGCCCCTCCCCTGACACAGCTCCATGCCGTTCCCTCGGGCCCTGTTGCTGTCAGAGAGCAGAGCTCAGTGCTGCCCCTCAGCTCCCTGTGAGGAGCTGCAGCCGCCATGAGGCCTCCCCTCAGCCTGCTCCACTCTGGGCTGAACAAACCCAGGGACCTCCTCAGCCACTCTTTATACGTTTTCCCCTCTACACCCTTCACCATCTCTGTAGTCCTCCCATGGACCCTAATAATTTTATGTCTTTTTTTGTACTGCAGTACACAAAACAGTGGGTGGGGACTGACTTTAGAGCCATTCTAAGGTTACAAGGAGTGGTGGCCTGTGAAGGTCATCCTTGAAGAAATGGGCTGCAGCACTAGAAAACATCTTGACAAAAATGTTGTGGACACAAGTAGTTTACACGGCCTCTTGGCAAACTTGGAAAGGAGACTGGTTGAGATTATCTGCTAAGCAGGCATGCTGAAACAGACCAAGGTCTTCCCAAATCAAAAATACTCAGCAACTGAGAAAACTTTAATAGGTATTATTATTATCATTATTTTTTCCTCTGCCGTGTTCTTCTTTTTTCCTTGGGCTTCTTTTTTTTTTTTTATGGCTATAATTGGAGAGACAGTACTGCACAGATGGTGCAAGATAACCCTCAGCCTCATCTATTATGGCTGTGCTGGGGCCAGGGAGGCAGGGCTAATAAGGGATGAAAAGAAACTACTTCAGAGGGTACCATGTGTGGTGTGCTGTGATCCCAGAAGCTACTGAAAGATTACTGGAAAGACAACAAATCTTAAATAAAGAACTCCGCTGCCAGTACAGAAGCTCTGCTCAAAAACCAATTTTTGAGAGTCTCTCTCTCTCTGAGTTTTCACGAGTTTAAAATCTGTAGTGCCCTCGTTCTGTTCTTTTAATACAATCTTGCTTTTGAGACTCTAATCACTGTTAGAAATTTTCTGTGGAGGAGTGTTGCACCTTCAGGGAAACTTAGAGGCAATTCCATCTGTGAGCTCTGCCCTTTGTGCTCAGAGTGCAAACAACAGGCAGTTACTTATAGGTTCTGCTTCCAGGAGCTTGAACCCACCAGATTGTTTTCCAGATGTGTAGATAGGAGAAGCCAAAATTTTCAGCCATATTAACTCACCAGAGGAGCAGAGGCAGAGATTATCATGTATAGCTCTGAGTAACTAACACCTTTCCGTAACCTCCAAAACTTTTTTGGCCCTGCTTTTTGAAAACTCATTTTGGACTTCTCTGGCTGTAGATTAAAGTGAGGGGCATGGTTCCATCAGCTGAGATTGCTGATTTTTCTACAATGCTTATTAAATCTGATAGCTGATTTCATCTTATCACGAACAGGTTCAGAGCTGTAAGGTTAAGCCAGGATCTGCTCATTGGTAGATGACTGCAGAAGACTGCCATAAAAAAAGAACAACCCTACCACAGGTGCAGTTTGTACCACAGAGTATCCTGTCCAAGGAGACCGCTTTGGAGAACAGTGAGCATCTTTGCTCTGGGGACCCCAGTGTCCCCATTTCTCCTCCAAGAAAAACCAGCAAGGCTGCCCATACACAGCACTGGTGCCATATGAAGAGGTCCCTAGTGGGAATTGCTTTGAGACTGTTTGCCAAGTTAGCACTAGAAGCTAATGACTGCAATCAGTTCTGGTGGTGAAGGAATCGGGCTACCCAGCTCCTGAAGGATCCTCCAGTTCAGCAGCTCTGGCTCTGAAAATATGAGGTTTACTTTGTGATTCTCACTTTATCCCAGGGATAAGATCAAAACATTCTTAGGTTTGTCTGCAGCAGCAATGTCTGTATTTTCTCAGCATATAATACATATAATGCTTGCAGACTTGTTTCTATTGTCTGCAATGAGAAAAATTAAAGGCAAACTTACAATGCTTTTGAAATAAAACATTCTTGCTCCTTGTATTTATTTATTGAGTGGGCGGGGTAGTACTTGTAACTTCTGTAACTAAAAAACACATTTCATTTTGAAAAATACTTGGAGAATATTCTTTATGCTGTCCTCCTGAAAGGAAGATCATTTTGGCATAGGATCTTTCGAATCATCAGATACGTGAGCTCTTTGCAGTGACAATTTTACTAGTTCAAGTAGCACAAGTGTTTGTTTATCAGTTCACTATCAGCCTTTCTTTCTAAAGAAACATCTGAAGGTCTGGCATGAACAAACAGGGTGACACCCTGAAAAGTTTGTAATGTGCTTAGCATATTATAGAAGGGCAAGGAACTGGAATCGCTATGGGACATCTGCTTTCTGGCTCCTCTAAATGAGCATGCAGAATCCACATGTACACATGCTCTCAGCATCATATAATACCATTCATTTTCTTTTCTAGTTTCAGCCAGATCAACAAGAGTTTTCCAGCAAAGTAAAAAAAAAAAAGTCCCAGCTAATGAGATTTTTTTAGAGTGCATCAGATGTGCAAAACTGGTGTTAAACTGCAATGTAGGTTTTTAGATACTGTAACAATTAAAAATAAATAAATAAATAACCTTAACATTCCAAACAACAACAAAATCAATCTAGATATGTAGAGCATCAGTTAAGCTTGATCCCAGCAAGCAATGCAATCAAATAAGCAAAGAGTCAACCAAGAGCACAGAACTGGAAAGAACAAGCAGAGTCACCAGGTCTTACTCCTTGCATGGGAGATAGGTGGCCTCTGGATAGATGTTAGCTACAAAGGAATCTACAGAGCCATGAAATTCTTCCTAGTTGTGGAAACCTTGGCACCACTAGAGAGCAGAAAGGGAAATCGGGGGCATGATTTTGTTTCTCGGAGTTGAAAAGTATTAGAAATAAAAGGAATAATTTAGAAACAAACCACAGTTATTCAGTCTGGATAAAACCTGCCTTACATCTGAAAATGAAACTTTGCAGGTAGTATCCAGAACCATGCTGTTGTTGCTCAGTAGATGTTTAAAAATTGCTCAAGCCTAACAGCATCTGATATGGGAAAGCTGTACAGAAACAACAGGTCTGTGAATGGCAGATACTATGCCTGTGTGAGCTAACATTTCTCTTCTATTCTCTCCATGAGCATACAGACCTAATGCAAAGGGTGGTCTTCCCAACAGCCAGTGGTAGTGCTGAGAACAAAAAGGAATCTTCTTTTCATCTAGATGAAAAGAAGGTGTCTGGCTGATCTGAAAGAGCCTTTTTACAAGGGTCGGTATGGTGCAGAGATTCTCCAGGTGACACAGCTGCCCAGGGAACACACAGAGATGCACACTGTGAGCTATGTAGAAGCTGATTATTCAGGACCAAAACTATCAGTTTGCTGCTGCCCTCTTAGCAGTAGCATGCTACTCTTCCTGTTTTGAGTCTAGGCAATGAGATTAAGGACATCAGTTTGAAAACAGGATTATTTAGTTCTGTTATGCAGCAAGAAGAGTCAGGAGATCTCCTGGCTGAGTAGACAGGATCAGAACAAGTTGGTTATCTCAATACTTGTGTCGTTTCCCCTTTCTGGGTGACTGCATTTTCTCTGAACCATAAGCAGGACAATATACCCTGCACAGAAACCACCTAAGGAAATGAACTGAATGAGGAATTGAATGGGTATTTCTCAAACTGCAAGAGCTGCAGCCCTCCACTATCACCAGGGGGCCACCCAAAGTGTATCTGGCACAACACAGCATAGACCAAAACAAACTCTTCCAGCATGGATGTGCTTGTGCCCTGGTGAGCTCACCTGGAGCCCTGGTCTTTAACCAGCCCTAACCTTTCTGCAGAGGGTAAAGCAGCAAGTGGCTTTTGCAGTGAAGATAACTGCTTCACGAAGTACCAGGACTGTGTAGGGCCATAAAGTCATGGTAGCATGTCACATATAAAGTTTAAGCTAAATGGTAATTTGTTCTTCTTTTTCTTTTGATTGTGAGCTTTATTTAGAGGTGGGGTGGAGGGAGCACAGGGAGTGAGGAGGTGTGCAGGAAATGATTCTAACCTGTCTTCAGGCTTCCAAAACTCCTGGAACAAGTGTACATTTCATAAGCACCTACAAGATTATAAGTCACAGCAGCAGCTGCTTCATGTAACATCAAGGACAAGTAGCCCATGCAGATTTGACAACCATGAATTGTGTTGAACTAATCTAATCTCCACTTTTAGCAAGGTAACAGGCTTTAAGAAATAAAGGAAATGTAGCAGTCACAAATCTCACCATTACTAAGGTTTCCAAAATGTCCACATGTGCCTTTTGCAGAAACAGGCTGCAGCAGTCAAGATTAAACAATTGTAGATTGGGTGCAAAGCCGGTTTGATAATGTATTGGAGAGGTTATAGGCAGAGCTTTGTCAGAGTGGAAGGATGTAGAAAGTGGAATTCAGCCAGATCTGTTTTGGATCCAGTTCTGGTATGTGTTTTCATTATCAAATTAGATGATGAGAGCGTGGTTATTAAATTTTCAGATGGCATAAAGCTTGGAGGCACTGTAAGTATGGGAGGACAGGACTGGAATTCAGAGTGAGTTCCAAAAATTGTGTAACCTAACTGGGAAGTAGAAAGCTGCATTTCAGCAGGGACGAGTGCAAGGTTATAAAGTTAAAATTATGTGTGCATGCCAATATCAAAATTTGCTAATATCACAGCCATAGTCAATCATGTTACCACAGTGGACTGCAAGCCAAATTGTGCCACCATCATGTGAAAAAAACACAAATCACCACC
The DNA here is from genome assembly GCA_002909625.1 of Bambusicola thoracicus. Lineage (NCBI taxonomy): Eukaryota > Metazoa > Chordata > Aves > Galliformes > Phasianidae > Bambusicola > Bambusicola thoracicus. The sequence continues at coordinate 15,355 of PPHD01004820.1, read as the reverse complement.
AAAGCACCACAAACAGAGTATAGCTTTCAAGACATGCAGTAATCCTTCGGCTTGGCACTGGGACAACTTCAGACACCTCATTCTATTCAGTTTTGAAAGTAACAACTTCATAAAGGTAGGCAGCAATAAAGCAGAGAACAGCAGTATCAGCGATGAAGAAAATGTGGCCTGAAAACAGAAAGACTGACAGATTTGACGGTTGCTTAATTTTAACAAGCCTCATAAGAAGCTCTTCAACAAGCTTCAGGTGCATAGAAGAGTTAATGCAAACAGGAATAAAGCAACCTGTTTTCTAAGTCTCTGGGGAATGGAACAAAAGCATGCTTAAATTGCAGGGAGATGTTTCCATTTGAACTTTTCAACAGTGACACTTGCAAAGTAATGGAAAAATTCCTCTTTAAGATATAACTTGGTGCTAAGAGCCTAACTGCAACTGAACCAGTACCTTTGATGTGAGAGTCATCACAACCTTCTGAGTATAAGCCCTCCTAAATTTTGTGCACCAGATGACAGGGTGATCACTTTGGGAGTCAGCTGCAGTGAGCTTCATGCTGGCTCTATCAGTCTGACAAACAGAAAACAGTGAGTTTCAAGACAAGGACTCAGTGTGGGCTGTTCCATCTGGACTTTGCTTGCCGCATCACTCTTTTCCACACCTGCTATTTTCTTCCTTCCTGAACTGCTCAAGGAAAGTTTGTTTGCATGCAATGAGAATGACAACACATTTTACAGTTTCCCTAGGGTGGTGGAAAAATAAAAAGCTTCTTGACAGCTGCTGAGATCTTTAACAAACAGACACATAAGAACTGTATGGATCACACGTGGTATTTATTTAAGCACATTTACTACCTGTCTCTTGGCTGACGGGCAGAACACTCTGAGAAGCCTAGTCCTCTTTCTTTGCACTGTTTAGAGTGATCTTCATTAGATATGCTATTTAGACTTGTATTGCAGTTTGATGTGCTGAAAGACACGGCATTTGCTCATGACAGATTGCTTTGCATCTCCTGTGGTACCATTACCCAAGTGCAGGGCACCCTGAATCTGATGCCTCCAGCAGGGACTGATCATATGCAATCAGTAATTAAGCCAATTGATTCATGCCAGACCGGAACCTCTTTGACTCACTACCAAATCACCAGAAAAAAAATCATAATTTCTCATCACAGAATCACAGAATTGTAGGGGTTGGAAGGAAGAGCTCACCCAGTCTAACCCCCTGCTAGAACAGGTTCCCTACTTCAGGTTACACAGGAGAGCATCCAGGTGGGTTTTGAATATCTCCAGGGACGGAGACTCCACAACCTCTCTGGGCAGCCTGTTCCAGGCTCTGTCACCCTCTCAGTAAAGTAGTTTTTCCTCAAGAACATATGGAACTTCCTGTGTTCCAGCTTTTGCCCATTGCCCCTTGTTCTGTTACTGGGCACCACCGAAGAGCCTGGCCTTATCCACTTGACATCCAATATTTGTAAGCACTGATTAGATGCCTCTCAGTCTCCTCTTCTTCAGAGTGAAAAGTCCCAGGTCTCTAAGACTTTTCTCATAAGGGAGATGTCACAGGCTCCTCATCATCTATGTGACCCTCTGTTGGACTCTCTCCAGCAGTTCCCTGTCTTTCTTGAATTGAGAAACCTGGAATTGGACACAGTGCTCCAGGGCAGAGTAGAGAGGAAGGATCACCTCCCTCGACCTGCTGGCCACTTTCTTCTTAATGCACCCCAGGATAACCTTGGCTTTCTTGGGCACAAGGGCACACTGCTGGCTCATGGCCAACCTGTTGCCCATGAGGACACCCAGTTCCTTCTCTCCAGGGCTCCTTTCCAGCAGGTCATCGCCTAACCAGCACTGATGCATGTGGTTATTCCTCCCCAGGCTTAGGACTCTATACTTGCTCTTTTTGAAACTCATCAGGTCATTGATGAAGATGCTGAACAAGACCAGGCCTAGTACCTATCCCTGGGAAAAACTGCTAGTTACAGACCTCCAGATAGCTCTGCATCACTGATCACGACCCTCTGAGCTCTGCCAGTCAGACACTGTTCCATCCACCTCACTGTCCACTCATCTACCCTACACTTCCTAAATTTCATTGCAGGGATTTTGTGGGAGACAGTTAGACTGCCTACTTCTGAGACAAGACAACTGACCATGGAGGAAGGCAGGAAGCGGCACTGGGGTAGGTCCACCTAAGAGGAACAGTGGTCAGTGATGGTGGCCTCTTTGATAGATACCCTCCCTGACTAGGGAACTCATGGAAAACATCTGAGGACAGACCCTCTATTACAGCTTCAGAAACTAGCATCCTTCTTTCAGGTATCAAATGCATTTGCATTGTGTGTAGGACATGATTTACAGTGTCTTTTGTCTTCTGGGATCTGCCAAGAGGCAATTCTTGTTCTGTCTATTAATTTGAAATATAATTGACTGATCAACCACAAGATTTTTCAAAGACTTGGAAAACTGGAGGGTGCTATACTCCACTCAAGGAATTCAGAGCCAATTTTCTGTTTGTGCTTCTGGAAATCTGCTGCTGACTCCACAAAGAATGAGAACAGCAACTACCACTTTTGTTGGTTTTTTTTACCACCACAGAGACACCAGCACCAAATCCAAGAGCCCTCTGTTCACTTCTCCTGGCTTAGTGACCTTCAGTTTTTCCAGCATTGCTCTTATCTCTTGAAAACTGAGAAGCTGAAGTTCATGCTGAGGCATGAGATTTACTATTTTAGATTTGCAGCAGCTATAGATTGTAGCCATGTACTTTCAAAGAGAGAAAAAGTCTTTGTAACCTTCATTTTGCATAAAACAAGCATTAAAAATATGCAGTTTATCTATAGTCTGAAGTACTAGTCTGTGAAGTGTCATGTTAAATTAAAGAGCTCTCTGCCCTTATATATATTATTATTATGAAATTCTATTTGGAGAATTTTTCACTCACTGCTTTTATATTACTATTCTGTTGCAAGAAATCCAAGTTTTCACAGAAAAGTCTATGCAGTTCCAGGGTACAATGTTCTCCAATGCCAGTCTGTTTGGAGTATGGCATGGAATGAAGGGAAGAAAACGTACAACTCCCGTCAATACTGAATGTCAGCTTCAACAAACGTTCCCCCACAAAGTATGGGGGGTTCAGACATACATCTAAGCCTTTTCACTGGGGGCATACATCCAAGCAGTTTGCTCTTCACTGATATTAACACTTGAGATTTTAATGAGTAGATGAAAATGAGAGTGCTTAGCAACAATACAGACAGTACAACAAATAAAGGATAAGCAGTTTGAGATTAGATTTTAATACCATCTTAATGACAGCACCAAGATCTAGTTATTGCTCTGTGTAACTAAGTCACTAACACTGATGCTGGAATACTACAACACTTAAGCACTTATTGGGGTTTCCATTTTGGGAAATTAGATTTTGAAAGCCACCAGGACACAAAGGGAAGTGAAGAGGCATCAGACAGCATGATACAGAGGGAGAATTTCTTCTTGCTGAATGACATTCAGTTTATCCAAGCTGCTTGATGGTAGTGGGCAAAGTGCTCTCACTTGCACTGATTTCATGAAGTTTCTCTTGATCCTTACAGACTGAAGAACTATAGCAAAGGTACTGACACTATTTGTTAGAGATTCCATGTTCTCATAGGCCTCAAACCCCTTTTTAGCTCAATTTATTACCAGGAAGAATAGTTATATGGTTAATGGATATAATCATGCTTTAGAATTCATGGCATAATTAGAGGAATAGGACTAGATAAAGTAAACTCTGACTGCCTTTGGAATGAGCTCGACTCCTCAATGTGAAACTTATAGGATCCCCTGACACTGGTTGGACTGGATGATCTTGGAGGTCTTTTACAACCTCCTTGATTCTATGATTCTATGACTCTATTTGAAATGTTGTTGGCCAGAAACAAAAATGAACATTGTGAGATGCTGCAAACTCCCCAAGCAAGTTGAAGTTTGCTTCCATTTGGGAATCACTGCCCAGGAAGCTGAAGGGAAAAGAAATGGATCTTCAAAACCAAACCTTATGCAGTGCAGAAGAGAAATAAGAAGACAGGAATGGCTTGAAAGAGGACATGAGAAACTGTCCCTGTTACCACATGGCTAAAGATGTTGCCCTGGCAGGATTCAGTGTGTAAGATGTGAGTCTCTGAAAAGATCACACTTAGGGAATTTCTGTCTCACACTTGTCCCAGAAAAGGCCAATACAACAGCAGACCTTGAAAATACCTGCTCAAGTCCACATAATGAATCAGTGATAGAAACAGACACAAAACCCAAGTCCTTCAGTGCCTTTAGTGTTGCCACCTTGATACACCCCCTATCTCACCTAACAGCAGCTTTAGGAGCTACTTCACGTACGGTCTCCTATCATGCTGCAAATCTCTTTTGAAAAGTAAACAGCTTTCTGATTCTTTGTGCTGCCACAGAAGACCCAGACAAGCAAGGCGATATAATCCCTTTAATCTTTTCTTTCTTGTGCCACATAACTCATCTCCAAGCCTTTTAAAAATAATTGCCTGCAGGAAAACAAGGAAGCTGCTGTGGCATTATTGCATGCCCATCATTAGCATGCATTAATTTACTGCTATGTGATATTCTACACCTATACCAAATCTGATTACTAAATCACCAAAAGGTGATTCTGGCTTGAAGGCTTCACAGCACAGAGGTCAGGGGCAGACCCAGTGTCAGAGGACTGTACAAATCAAACCATGCCAAGAATATCTGCAGTTGTGTTTTGTTACTCGGTACAATTTCAGCATCTGTTCTGGTCCCCTGTTCTCCTGCTGACCAAGGAGAAGAAAATGCTTGAGCAACAGACTTAATGGTCCATATCTCAAACACCAACAGCCCCTTTCTCCACAAACCCTGGAAGCCCATGCTCAGGTCCCAGCAGGCCCAACTCTGCCCTTCTTCTTTCCTGGAAAGAGAGAAAGCTGCAGCTTTCTGCACACTGGCCAAATAGAAATTAAAAGACAAAGGAGAAAAAGGGCAAATAAAGGCATTTATAAAGGAAAGAGATGCTTTTGAGGAGGCAATTATGAAAAAGGAAGATAAGGTCAGAGGCAACAGACAGAGAGAAAACACACAACAAGAGCAAAGGGTAGGTGGGGAGAAAATGCTGATGAGAGAATATGGGAAGACAGAGTAAAATGAAAGAGAAGGGAGTGTCAGCAAATTTCCATAATGCAACACTGATGAAGCTTTTTATGACTGTAAACAAGAATGCTCAGAAATGTTCCCTTGCAGGAAGTTTGCATACTCTTATTTTAATCTCTCTGAACACTTTCCCAGACTCGGTAGAAGTGGAAACCTTCTGCTGGGGCTGCATGCTCTAAAGCTGGTCTACCCATGTTCCATGGAGGAGTATCCCTGAGGCTTATTGCTCTAACTCCAGAGGGACTGACACACCAGCCCCAGCTCTGAGCTGCTTTCCAGGAGAGCCACAGTTCCAAACCAAAACTGCTGCTCAAGAGAAGCATGATAAGATACACATTATGTCCTGCCAAAGCAGTGGAGACGTCACTTGCATAGTACCTTCTGGGACCTGGACATAGGTTGCTTCTATTCAGAAGCCTGAGGTGATTCTACAAGTGCAAAACAGGAAAGTACCGTGGAAAGTAAAGAGATTCTGAGCCACTTGAAGCAAATCTAAATCCACAAGTCTGAATGCCCTTAACACTGACATAAATCTCAGCCTGCACTTGCTCAAGCCCAGACTCAAGCACTGACTCAGTGTGCAAACAAGTTATTTCTATTTACAGACCACAAGGTGTTTACCTCACTCTATCCTCCCCGACTCGATACTGTTCATTTTCTCTGACTGAACGTTTGGCTTCAACGTTTCATGAGATAGATTTATGCAGCCATAAATAATGAAAAGATTATAGCTGTCCTTGAAACAATTGCTGAAAGATATACACCATCACTCAATACTAGTGTCAAAAAAAGACTGTCAGAAAAATCACCTTACAGCAGAGAGGAAGCTTTTGAGCTTCACAGAGTGATTTCACCATATTTTTCCATCTGAAACACATTTTGCTTGTGCAGATGATTTGCACAGCATAAACCAATGTCAGTCAGCTGAAGGGCTGACCCCAGTCGTCTATTCTGCCAGTACTCTATGAAACGACAAGAAATAGAGTCTGATCTCCTCAGAACCTCTGCTGCAGACTTCAAGGGGAGGACTTTCTAGTGGATTCCCTTCAAAATTGCAGGAACAGTAGTTGTATCCCCAGTCCAGGTTGACCAGCTCCCCAAATCGTGGAGGAAGGGATCGCAGACGGTTGTTTCCCAGCCAAAGCGTGTGTAGATTCCTTAAAAGACAGACATCCTCGGGCAGGTTTTCCAGTGAGTTGAAGAGCAGCAGCAGTGTTTCCAGCTTCTCCAGCTGCCGGATGCTGGAGGGGATGGTGCGTATTTTGTTGTCGCTCAGGTCCAGGAAGGTGAGGCTCCTCAGCTGGCAGAGGGCTGCAGGCAGGTGGGTGAGGCTGTTGTTGGCCAGGTGGAGGCTGTGCAGCCGCTGCAGAGCCCCCATCTCCGGAGGCAGGGAGCTCAGGTGATTGTTGCTCAGCGTCAGCCTCTCCAAGTGCCTCAAGGTGCCGATTTCGGCAGGGATTTTCTTCAGGTTGTTGGAGTCCATGTAGAGGAGGGTTAGGTTCTTCAGGCGGCTGATCTCGCGCGGCAGCAGCTCCATGCGGTACCTCAGGCAGCTCTCTCGCTCTGGGCTCATCTCCAGGGCCTGCAGCTGGTCCAGGCCAAAGACCTGCGCAGGGACTGATGCCAGATCTCTGCCTGAAATCTTCAGTTTCTTCTTCCCTTCGTATTTTGGATCGTGTTCTGTGAGATACCTCCAGTGTAAATCAGGACCCATAGAGGTGCATCTGAAGGAGGTGGCTGCATTCATTCTCCCACCAGAAACTCCTTGAACCAGGAGCACAGTCGTGAGTGATCATTTGTTGCTTGCACCACAGGCAACCGTTGAGGTTCTTGGTTGACTGAGGCTCTCTGTCAGCCTTCTTCTCTGCCAGGCATGTTAACAATACACATGCAGAGTGTTTGGGTTGCTCAGATACGTCCCACTGAGTAAACATTTGCCCTTCTCACATGGCCAGGTGCTTCCCTTCCAGCACTACAATGCACACAAAACCCAGCTCATGGATGTTTCCTCTTGTTTCAGGCATGATCTGCTGGTATTCAGAAAGTGAAGGTGTTTAGAAAGTGAAGCAGCTTGTGGGCAAGCATAAAGTGGTTTTGTTTGTGGAATTCACATCGGTCAGTCACAGGGGACTGCAACTGAAGGAGCCAAAAAGATAAAGCACGTGGTAAATGAGGCAAGAAGACAGACTCATAGCTGGTGCCTGGGAGCTGGCAGCCAAGAAGAGGGCCTGCCCTCAGGGCAGTTGTGCCTTTAACATTAAGCAAACACAATAAAGCATCAGTTTTGAAATCTCAAAGTCCTCCTCCCTCCTGCTGAGTGTATGACCCTCTGTGCCACAGAGATAGGATCTTGTGCTGAACTTGCTCCAGCATATTTAAAAAGAATTTTTTATTCCTCACAACATAGCTTTCATAGGAGATGAGAAATACCAGGTTTATCCTAAGCCACTCAGCACAGCATGCTATGTACAGAGAAGGGCATTTTCCCAGAAGGAGACAATTGTGGGTTTGAAGCCTCAGGCTGAGAAAGCCACCTCTTTTATTTCATCCTCTAATCCATAAGTCTCTCAGCCAAAAAATGCTTAGAATGACTATTTAAAATGGTTTTGATGAAGAAATTTCTTCATATGCTTCTACAGACTATTAAAGGCAGAACACAATGCCTTATAAGCATGGCTTGAAAAGATCTACCAGGTCAGGTCTGGTGAAGAGTGATGCTCCAGCTCCCCACCCAACTCCAATTCCCCATCCATCAGATCTCCTCAGCCCCATGTGGTGCTGAGCTTGCAGGGGGCCTGTGTCCCAACATGGCAGAGTTGGAAGCTCTCTAGCCAGAAGATGCTGACCAGAGGACTTCAGGATCATAGTTCAACCTCTGAACTTATAATTTAGGTTCTCCTCTTTTCTAATGGATTTTGCCCTGATATACAGATTTTCAGTGCTGTTGCATACCAACCCTTGACTTGGATTCAGCATGCAAATGCTTAATCCTATTGAAACCAAGCTCTGGATTTCTTTCAGATTCATCTTCAGCATCTGTAAGATAAAACCATGTCACTAGTCTGGTATCTGTCAGTGCTAAGAAGTTGTTTTTGAATTATAAGCACCTGCGATGCTGGTATTTTCCTGATGGAGACTGCAAGCTATTGAACTGGGACTATCACAGCTGGATGGACAACAATGTGAGCAAATCCTGAGGACACAAATTGGTTACTCCTGTTCTTTAGGATCACCGTTACTGTCAGTGAGATCTGAAGGCTAAGCTACCTTCATCAAGAAGTGATTTTGGTTTTACATAAAAAAAGGTTCAACAGAGGAAATCTTTTACCTTTTCAAAAGTAGGAATGGCTACAATAGTTTGGAAATATATGTATATATCAGAGATGATTATAATAACAAAGGACAAGTGAGATTTTTTTCACGTGCAAGGGAAAACTTCTGACCAGAAATAACAGACCTCATAATTAACCATAAAAATAACACTGAAACACAATTCCCACCAAGAGAGTGCTGGAGAAGTTACTGCAATGAGACACATTTCAGACTTGAACAAAAGCCATGCCAATGTGTTTCTAAAAATACATTGTCAGCTATGTCTGTTCTGTGAAATACACTGAATTGCTGCGTGTGCTGATTTCTGCTTAAACACTCTTCTCTCTCCATATCAAAATCCAAGCCTTTCAGACAGCACATCATGCGGACCAAAGCTGTGCTTGCAGAGAAAGGCTTTTCAGATGCTGGGCACTGCTCTCCATATTGAACTGTTTCTCTCCAGGAGTATAACCCTGGGCTTTTCTATACCAAGGCGGCAAGTTCTTTTCTGCTTCATCTTGCAAGACATCCTTCTTCCTAATGCTGATCACTGTCTCATCAGGATTGCCAGTGTATGATTAATGCCTCTCTGTCACATTGTTCCCTTGTCCTTTCTACATGTGCTTCATGGTTGAATAAATAAAATTACAAGAAGGAGCCCATATTTTTGACGCATGATCCATCTAGAGACCCAGAAGGATATTCTCCCTCTCAGTTCACACAAACTCCAATAAGAATATCGCCAGAGTCAATAGTCTTAAATCAAGGTGCATGATGAATTCATAATTTAGCCTGAAAATCTGTTTGGAAACCAACCTGGATAATGAAAAGCTCATCATCTCTTTAGGCTTTTCTAATCAGTTGTTCACATTTCACAAGTCACGACACAAAAATCCATTTGTGATTTCTAGGTTTAACTGAGATTGATGAAGGCAAGCATTCTTCCATTTCTTAACTCAGCTTCACCAATACAAGGTGATGAAATGAAAGTCCAGGCTCTGACGGACTCTTGTTAACCAACAAGAAGTGCCAAACTTAGGATGCAGGAGGCAAGTAGATGGCTGATGCAACAATTTTCCATCCATCCCCATATCAACCCAGTAGCAACATGAGTCAGTGAAGGTGGAAGACACTTATCAGAAACTCTTCTATCAACACCAGGTTAATTCAAGTAATGCAGCCCAGAGTGCTTTAGCTGATTACTTTAGGATGCTCATCCAAGGTCCAAACCTCACACTGGTACCACCTAAATGGAGTTGTCATAGACTAGCTCTGAGCATGAGATTCAGGAACCTAGACATTAGCATCTCACATCATTTGAGGTATACATAATCTCCCTCAGGGACACTCACTGAAGATCTAGGATACTCCCGGGTCTTACGTTGTGCCTGGAAGTCTTTTAGACCAAGGAAGAAGAAGAAGGAAGAAGTTTTTTACTGTAAGGGTAATGAGGCACTGGCAAAGGTTGCCCAGAGATGTGGCGGATGCCCCATCCTTGGAGACATTCAAGGTCAGGCTGGATGGGGCTCTGAGCACCCTGATCTAGCTGTAGATGTCCCTGTTCATTGCAGGGGAGTTGGAGTAGGTGTCCTTTGTCCCTTCCAACTCAAATGAATCTGTGAAGTACTGTCTCGGTGTCTCTGGTGCCCAACACATTCTCAGATGATGATACCCAGACAGTCATCAGCATCACATCCTGTTTCAGAAGCTGCCAAAAAACAGCCTGTAGCAGGTTAGGCTTGTGCAGTTTTCACATTCAAAGATCAAAATTTCTCCATATTTTTCTTTTTATTTTCTTTTAATTTTAATTGTATTTTTTTCTTAAAATTTGCTCATCTCCCTGACAGTTCTGTGCTCAGAGCACAGATCTGAGGCTTAGCTGCTGCTGCATTTTTATTGCATCTCTGGAAAAACACACATTTGTTTCAGTCCTGAGCAGCACCATTTTGCTTTGATTACACATTTCTGGATAAACATGTGGAAATGAGTTCAACCTTAGACAGTTTAATTATCCCATATTAACAAGAGGTGTGAAAAGGACAGCTCAGAAAAACACCACCACAAGACTGTAATGAGATGAGCCTCTCAAAAGCAGCAAAGAAGGAAAACAATTTATTCCTTGCTACAGCTCCAAAAAAGCTAATTTAGAGCAGCTCAGAATACAAGTGTAAATTGTTAAATAATGTAACAACAAAAAACTATTTTCCCCAAATTAATCTCTTTAAAATTTTAAATTATTTATTTGACAGGCAAAATGTATAATGGAATAATAGTTTGTTTGCTATAACTGTAATAATTTACACAATTGCTTAAAAAAGAACACTCCAGCAATATCATAAAATGTGTGTATCATTAGCACCTTGGTAATATGTAGACAATACATTCTCTGGCTCTCTAATGGCATCTTATCAGTATGTTCCCTGTTATCACATGGCTGGCCAAAAAAATTCATACAAAAATAACAGTGGATTCCTGGGATTAAGTCTCAGACACTGAATAAACTTCACTGTGATGTACCAAATGCTTTGTTTCTGAGCCAGGAACATTGAGATGCAAAAGCCACATCCTCATCTTGTTCAAGAGTGGTTAGTAGAGCAGCCACACTCATTACATCTGCCCTATCTTTCACCTCCTGCATCCACTGCTGCCTTGCAAGCTGTTTGGCAGACAGCACTGGCTGGCTATAAGCACCAGTCTTGATCTGAGTCTGCAGCAAGTATCTCGTACTCCTCACTACTGACAGATTGTGCTTAGTAAATGTCGTGTAACTGACTGTAGAGGAAACAAGGTTTAAGAAAAAGCAGGGAAATGACATCCACTGAACTCAGAACGCAAAGGCAGGAATGGACTGAACAGGTAACAATAAAACAGAGAATATGCTAGAGTAAAGGGAATTAGGCTGTCTCTCCTTTTCTGGGGACAGCTGCCCACTGCAGATCTTTTAATTTCTATTGAAGATGATGGTGCAGTTCATTTTTCTAACGCAGACTGCTGCTGGCAATGGCTTTAAGAGACTTGCAGATGAAATGAGTTATCAAAATAAAAAAAATACAAAACAATGAAACAACAAAACTGCAGAATCTCCTATCTCCTTTAATCTAGATTCCAATGCACCATTTCGGAGAGATGAAAGACCCTGGAATTTGTTCAATAGAGCATCATTATATATTTACCCATCACATGGTATACTTGAGCATATTAAAGTCTGTGCCATGCATGGTGTATGCAAATATGCACGATGCAGAGTTTGGGGACTTTCACATCATAGAATCATATAATCACAGAATCATTAAGGTTGAAAAAGACCACTAAGATCATCTAGTCCAACTGTCAGCTTATCACTCATCATGCCATGTCACATTAACATGGGACAATTAACATGCCTGACCTCCATAAAACCTGCTCATTCCCATGACATTTACTCAAAATGATGGCTCATGCTATGTTGAGAGGTCTCTCTTGAGTAAGCAGCTCATTCTACATCACCAATAGAGGAATAAAATCTCATTCATCCTGGACTAGAAAAAATGATTATGTTAAATACTATGCGATTCACGTGCTTGCCTAAAACTGAACTGTAGAAAGTTGGTGTAAGATGCACTACAGTAACATTATACTACTGAGAGTTACTAAAAAGCACTATGCTCTTCACTTCATGATATTTTCACTATGCTTGATCTTTCCACAGACAGAAACACAGTAAAATCCAATAAAAGAATTTACCTGCATAGGAAATAGTAAAAAGATCACCACTGAAATCTACATAGAAAAGACTCTGTTAATCTTCTGGGTAAGAAAAAAAATCCAAGTCCTGCAAATAGTCAGCTCTGGACTTATAGCTACAGTGTCTGATTTTGGGATGGTTATAGACAGTTGTGCCTTCTGCTTGGCTTAACCAGTTTGGAAGCACCATGCCACTTGGTGAACATGCCAGCAGGGCAGAGGGCCGCATTTATCTCTCCAAAAGACCAGATGAGATTTCAAAACAGATTCAGCACTTAGTGTCAGTATCATGTTCATTACTCCGATCCCTCAATACAAACTGCTTATTCAGAAGAGTTTTGGAAATCTGGCTCCTTTGCTGACATACTTTCACGTGTCTCTGTCAGGAAGTTAGACTGAAAAGTGACCAGTTTTGAATGTCTTCTCAGACACTGTTCTCTATTTATTTTCCCAGTGTATTCCCAGCTTACTTTTGACAATTAGCTGATATGTAAAATGGCCTATGTCTGAGTTTTGGCTTTCACTCTCAAGCACAATTTCCTCAGAGTTTCTGAACACCTCTTTGTTCTGACCTCTTCAGAAGAGATGAAAACCAGCCTCTAATCTCTCACCTCCCTCTAAAACACAACTTTTTATTGTCATGGTGTATCATTCAAAACAGTGAAGTTGGGTGACACTTTGCTTCCTGAGATTTTTAACAGTAGAAGACATTCTGTGCTGTGCTGGCAGATTTCTTGGGTGAAGCAGTGATAGAGAGCCGTGTGTGCAATGACAATGAAAAGTGGAATTGGCAGCCCTGAGCTGATGGAGGATAGTATTGTGGCTTTTTCAGAGGCATCTCCCTGACAGAAGGAAGATAAGCTCCATCTGATATGAACATACTCTTCATCTACTGAAGTTATTGCACAAGGAACAGTGATCCAGGCCTCACTGTGAGATTTCACATGGTCCCAAAAAATTGGCTTCTATAGAATTCTGATTCTTTTGTGGACAGAATAATAAATGTAAAAGAGATCTTCCAGAGAACACCTTGCCTGTCTATAACTATCTGTCCACTGTGAGCTGAGTGTATTGGAGATCTCTTCCCCAGCTTTGGCATGACCTTATCTTCCTGTCCTCTGTGTGGATGGCAGCTAGCACCAGTATTGTGATTACACAGTTAATGCCCCATGCTGCACAGTGCAGGATTTAATTTCAGGTTCAAGGCTAAAGCTTTGGAAAGAATTAACCACAAAAAGGAAAAAAAAAAAATGGTATCAGAATGGTTTTGCATAAACTGCTACACAATGCATCAATGTTGTATGCTCTTCAAAAGAACGAAAAACACATTTTTAATGTTTTAATATGCCCTGGTGTTAGAGAAACAAGAACAAATTCACATATCACATCAAAGATAATAATAATAATTATTATAATTCATAAAAATAATCTGACCGACCGGCAGCATTTGTTGGCTTTAGAAGGCCTCCCATGAAAGAAACAAAGTTGAAGATATCCGAGAGCTCTTGGTAGGCTGGATGAATTCAAGTTTTAAAACCAAGTCTGGGGATACTCCCTGTATCCTAGGGCCCTTTGACGTTGGCGGGCCTGGCAGCCAGGCTTGCATAGTAAGCGCACTGAGCAGGGTCACACTGTCCATTGGCTCCTGGAGGTCCCTGTGGGCCCATGAGACCAGGTACCCCAGCTTCACCTTGAGGGCCAGGTGGTCCTGGTATCCCATCTTTGGCATAGCCAGGCTCCCCTGGGAGGCCTAAAATGAAAACATAATGCCGTTGGTGAGTGGCACCTTCAGAGTGCAGTACTTAGTAGGACAGCATCACAGGAGATGGCTTTACTGCCTATACTGGGATGTAAGCATCACCTTCCACAGATTTGGGTCTGGCTGACATATTTCTATGAGAATATGGCAAACATGGCTCCTCTGAATGCGAGATTTCCACCCTATATGCGTAATTGGATTACACAACTGTACTATATTCTCACCATGTTGTTGAGGTTGTGCAGCTGCACAAGCCAATTAATGACATATAGTCTTCATAGGGAGGTGGCAAGAATGGGAAAACTTGAGGCAGGAGCCATCTGTGGGAGATAACTCATTGTATGAAGTATAGCGGATTCATTATTTTAAGGCAATGCAGGACAGGCATGCCTGATGCAGCCTATAGAGCAATGAATTTTTTCCATAATTTCCTCTCCCACCAAAGCAGGGTGAATGTAAAGCTGATCAATGGCTCCTAATTACAAATTAGAAACAAAATTTATTTGCTTCTTGTTTATCAGCAAAGATAAGGCTTGAGCTGTGTGCCTGAGACAGAGGTGTTAGATAGAATCTTTTATAACAGGCTGAAGCTGCCTGGATCTCTGCATTCAACTTGGTCACACAAAGATTCTGGCAAGTGCAGATAAGGCATTGCACTGTGTACCTGGTAAATAAAGCCTCACTTTGGACTTGTCCGAAAGGTCAGTTAACCTAACTGTTACTGACATGGGTCATTGTGTTTGCCAATCAGGCTGAAGAAACAAAGGTGTCTAGATATGATACTAGTGTTTTATTTCTTCCCTTTGGGCCACCAGCTATGGAAATAGCATAATGCCATTATTTATGTCAACTTGATTATTTATCTAACATAGAAGATACCTTTGTCTTTGTGAATGTTCTGAGTTATATATATACTTTCTGTGTGTGTGTGTGTGTAATTTTCTGAAAAAACATACCTGGAATTCCTGGAGGACCTATTTCACCTCGCTGGCCAATGCCAGCATCTCCTTTCTCACCCTTAGCTCCTCTTTCTCCTGTAGAGAGGGGAAAAAGGCAATAATTAATTGATAAGTAGTATCTATACAACAAACTACCACAGGTCCTTTAACCACACTTACACCAACATATTTGCTAAAAAAAATAGTTCCTAATTCTCACTCCTCTGAGAAAGGGAATAAGTGGGAATGAAGACCTAGCCCACTTCAATTCTGGATGAAGGTAAAACACACACTCTGCAGTTGTTGGTCCCATTCACAAAATCCGCTTTAAAAGACTGAGGCTGCTTCTATCAAGAGTTTTAAGTACTACTTTGATGCTATTAAGAGAAGAGGTGAATACCAAGATTGTTATGCAATTTCAGCTTATTGCTTATATCACTGCAACATCTCAATA
>PPHD01004819.1:3100-27694 GCA_002909625.1 Bambusicola thoracicus | reverse complement strand
TGTTGAAAAAGGCCTGCTGTCCCAGTATAGCCTACTGCAGGAAGTTTGTAGAGGTGAATTTAATACCATCTGCTTTTCAATGTAGGAGACAGATAAGAATTGTCTGAATACTCTCTATGAAACAAGGCAGTTTTTTAAAGGATTTGTTGGGCTCCCTCCTTTTGTATTTTAGGCAGCAGAGCACCATAGTGCTATGTCTCGTTTGCAGTCCAGGACCTCACAAAGCTGTTGGCCAGATAAAATGCTGACTCTGGAGGGAAGAAGGATTTCATCACGGGCACATGCACCTGCCTGGGCATCTGGATACAGGTCTGGTAGCTGGATTGTGCAGTTCCACTGCTATAAATTCTTAAGTTGGTTTCTCTGAGGATGTGTTCTCAAGCAGCACTTACGCTGAGTGCAGAGCAGCGTTGGAGCAATGCTGAATCCATAGGCATGGGTTTTTAATTGGTGCTTGTATGCGTCTGTGGACACTTCTGGAACTATGAAGGACTATTAAAAGAAAATAATGACATCTTTTCATCAGAAGAAAGTTGTACAAAACAAACCCAGCTTTGCTCTTGCATAAGAATGGAGAAAATTTTTATGAGAGAATCGGGCTTCTTTTGCCTTCAGAAGAGACTTCTGTCTGCAGTTAAGTGGGGCATGTAAAGGAAACGAAGCCAAACTTCTCAGAAGCATGTGGTGGGAGGAAAAAAAGCAACAACACAATGCAGAACATGGGAAATTCCAGCCTAACATGAAGAAAAGGTTTTATATTTCAAAGAAGTTCAAGTACTGGAACAGGGTCCTAGAGAAGTCATGGGTTCTCTGTCTTTGGAGATACTCAAATGCAATAGGACAAAGCCCTAGGAATTCTGCTCTAAATGGGCCTATGTGAGTGAGAGGTTGGATCAGGTCATCTCCATGCCCCAGTGCCTGCACACACCCTTTTCTACAGTGTTGACCATACAGTGTAAAATCAGGAAAAACACAATGGTCTGTCTTAACTACTATTACTCAAAATACCCAAATGATTCTTGCATCTGTGGATGTGGTTTACGTGGGGGAGCCAAAAGCACGTATTTGGTCTCTATCTAGTAAGTTCTCCATCTGAGCTTCTAAGACAATAAACGCTTGTTTAAATACTTTGTTGTTTCTTCTGGGCTAAGTGGATAAAGGCTTTGTTGTGATAGGTGCTGTGCAAGGCTGGAGTAAAACGCAATGCCTGAATTCATACTCACATTTAGACCCCTTTTCACTGCTCGATAAAAGACCTATAGGGACAGAAGAGGGTATAAATATAATCTACGTTCACTGCAAGACCTCTGCGTGAAAAAAAAATCAAAATCCTCCCAAAGAGAACCTCACCAATGAGAGAGTCTCACCACTCCTTGTCTATCCTAGATTAAACTGGAAGATAAAGGGGAAAAAAAAGGGACCAGACAAACAATAGAGGTGCAAAGATTTTAAAAGGTAGCTGCCATGCAGCTAGCAGAGAATTATGAAATATAAAATAAATGTCTTATAGCTGTTGAGATGAATAAGACAGAGGATTCTAAATACTGTATCGCTAGTGTTAGAAGTTTGAATGTTATAACTCCATCTCCCAAATAATTATTTTAAGAGGCATATACATATATATTTAAGCATTATACCAGGTTGCTGTTTTCAATCTCAGATCAGGGGTGGGAAGAAATGGGCACGTATCCATCTTGCCTTTGGGCCAAGCTATTTAATCAGAACTGGGAATACAGACAAACTTTCTCAGCCTCCCTCTCTACAGTGTCATTGTATAAAGCCACACTTTGCAGGTCTCTCCTTGAAAACAACCAGTAAAAATATCATGCTGCATGACTCCATTTATCAAGTGGAAAATTACTTTTAATGTACTCCAGAAGAAAGGTAGCAGGTACGTACCAAGCGTTCTTGCAGTCATTATACAGGGGTATATGTCAGTCTGTAAATCAATAGTTGGCCCAAAGCCATTCACTTCTGAATGGAAACCTGCTATTTTTGCAGAGTTCTGCTCATAGCAGCTGAGCAACAACGCTAAGTAGTGTGTAGCTATCAGGAAAAAAAAAACAGGCATGACAACACAAATCATGGAGCCCCTGATGAACATCTCTGCACATGGCTGCTTCTTCTAATCACCAGCAGAATTTAATGAGACACCTGCAGTTTATAGACTCTCTTGTTCCAACATAAATTACCCTGAGAGCACAAAGTCTTCTTTTAAAAATATTCTTCATTAAACCGTAAGCCACAAAGAGTCCATTGTCACTAGTAACATACTCCTCATTAATTTATAATTGCATGAAACAATATTCTCCCGTACATGACCTACCACAGATCTGAAGATTAAGTCAGAGCTTGGTTAAGATTTCCTAATTAGCACAGTTTTGAACTCTTTGGTTTTCATTAATAAAACAATGTTGGAGACCTAGAAACCGATTCCTCACAGTGCTGCAAATAGAGTGGTTCCTCATAGCCTGACCCACAGTAGGTGAGTTGGAGTGCTGCATGCAGCTGTGCGTCTGATAGCTGAAGCATGCCATGCGTGCTCTCAGCTTCCCTTCCACTCCCATGTCACTCAGGGCAGCCTCAGCCATCGGAAAACTAAGAGGTAGCTGGTTAGAAAGCCGGAAATTACAAAGGTAGCAGTTACAAAGGTCTGGGGGTTACCTTACTATGGTTGTGGAAAGGAGACAGTGAAACCTTTGTTTTTCAGTCAACAGTATGACATTTGCTATGTGGCAGAAGACACAGAGAATGGCAGCCCCCTAAAAAGATAAAAGCTACAAAAACAAGCCCATCTGAGTCAGTGAGTTCAGAGAGAAAGAAAATGCTTTTTGCTAAGAACTAGGGATGCTTCCATCTACCAGGCAAGCAGCTGGCAGTCACTGGCATGGATTGCTGCCCTTATGATGTGCCCTCAGCTTTGTCATCTCAGACCAGAACATGGTACAGCCATGACCAAAATCCCATCAGACCTCTCTTCAGCAGGTGTCTTGTGCTTCTCAGGAAATTGGCCATGAGACCTTTTGTTACCAGTGACAGTGGCACTTTTTGACTTTTTAACATCTGGGATGAGTATTTCAGGATCCTTGGCCTAATTTTGTTGTAACCTGTGCATATATGGAATACTGTTAAGACTTTCCTGAGAAGGGTCCTCAGAAATTATTAGCACACTGTAAACTGTGATCTGTGAGAGCACATATCTGCTGCTTGTAGGAGGACACAGAGCAACAGATTTGTGGCTTTATTAGAAGAGCAGTTAATTGCAGCATTAAAAAAGTAATGGAGACTTTGTTCCACTTCCCTTTTGCTGTTAAATATAAGCTGTTTGTCAGGACCTGCCTCTTTGACATTTCACACCCTCTTCCCTTGACAGACAATGGCTACATTTCACACTGTGCCACCTGCTGTAAGTTGACCCATCTCCAATGAAGTTAATGGGGCTGCAGCTTTTTACTATGTCTGAGAATCTGGCATAGGCCGTGTTAAGCTGGCCTTAAAATGCTGTGCCTCCTCTTGGTTTATCAAATGGGATGTGTGGGAAGCTGCTCCATGTCAGACCACCTAGTTCCTTATCAGTCTTGACCATCAGCACTCCATATGGAAAAAGAAAAAAACAAAGAAAAGGCAGCATTTTTTTCCTCCAGCATTACTCAGATCCTCATCTTAAGAGCAAAAATCTACTGGAATAAGTTTATTTGAGAAATTATTTTTTAATAAAGGAGATGGAACTTTCTCAGCTAAATGTAGTGTGAGGAAATCACATTAATGGAATGCTTGCTAGAGGAAATTTGAAATAATACAGACCACTGGCAGGGGAAAATTAACATTCAGGTCCCCACTGGCCACAGTTTAGCATCACTCTAATGACAGACCAACATTTCTCTGAGGGTTTCAAGTGAGTTGTATTTGGACATCTGTTATCTGCTATCTCATGCTTGTTCCTGTTACCTCAGGGCAGCCAGGCACAGAGACAATGCTTTAGCATTCCTCCTTGTAGAGAAGGGAACTTATTCTTAATTAGGAGAAACAAGCAAGTGACATCCAACACTAAATTTCTCGGAGTTTTGGCCTTTCTTATAAGACAGTACCAAAGTAACCTACAAAAAATGGATGTTTCCACAGCAATCAAGTCTCAGCAGTTGAAAACCTCATTCTTATGGGTAGGGGTGCCCTTGCTTGCTCAGTTCCTGCCAAGCAGGGTCATCTCTGCACCTCCTGCACCCAGGGCCAGCCCCATGGCTGCCCTTTGCCACCACAACTGGGTTGTGCAAGCACGAAGTTGTAAGATAGGCCTTGAGAGCCTCATAAAAACTTGACAGGCAACATCTAAAAGACACGACAAATCTCCCACCTCCAAATTACCTGAAGGTAACCTATTGACTTTGATATTTTTCAGGTATTTTATTCCCCTGTGCTTGAATTGACAGCTGCCTGTCATTGCCATGACCTCCAGGACACAGAGGGTGAGAATCCCACAAACACTGTTGCATTTATCCTCAAGTGATATTCCTACAAAGCTAAGCTTTGTTACTAATTTTTTTTCCTCCATATTTTGAGTAGCTTACATTTATACCAATTTTTAGAGAGACAGTGGAGTAAAAACTGTTCTTTGGGTTATTAATGCTTGGAAGCACAGCCTACAGTCCTGGTCTGCAGCAGTGGGGGAATCCAGGGGATTCCTGGGTTGGAGCAGTATCCAACACCTCCTTCCTTCAGGGTGAAGTGCTCCTGCCACAGCTCAGGACCTCTAAGCAGGTTACAAAAGTTTGGCTCAGGAAGCTGAGATCAGGTTTGGTGCAAGTTTACTGACTTCCCTTTCAGGCTATAAAGGTGAGGTGGCATTTGGCAGTGTTTCAGGAGAAAGAGCTTGATGAAATGTGGTAACACATAGCTACAGTGGGTACAGGTGGGGGAGTCAGGTGAACAAGCATCAAGGGCAGCGTACAGGGAGCAGGAACCTTTCTTCCTATTGGGAGGCCCAAAGTGGCTCCATCAGGAAACTCAGAATACCTTAGAGGCACAAGAAAAATATGAAGCTTAGCAGGAAATCTGCTCATGATGAAGCCACCAAGTGAGTTGGGGAGGTAAATCACTCGCAGGCATGGACCAGATCCAAGGTAAACAGGCAATGACCCACCAGCCGTTAGGGAAGGCTCTGGTGGTAAACTGCTCTGAAGAAGTGCACTGTTTCAAGTATTATTTTCTGTGGAGAGTTTCCACAGTTGGCTGCTTGGGAATTCCCTAGCAACTTTGTAAAGAATCGCAGAATCGTAGGGGTTGGAAGAGAACTGGAGATCATCAAGACCAACCCCCTGCTAAAGCAGGTTCCCTACAAGAGGTCACACAGGGAAGCTTCCAGGAAGGTCTTCAATATCTCCAGAGAAGGAGACTGCCCCTCTGGGCAGCCAGTTCCAGTCCTCTGTAAACCTCAAAGTAAAGAAGTTCCTCCTTGCGTTTGTATGGAACTTGCTATGCTACCCTTTTTCCTGCTGCTCCACACCACTGAAAAAGGCCTCGCCCCATCCATTTGACTTTTGCCATTTAGATATTTGTAAACATTTGTAAGATCTCCCTTCAGTCTTCTTCAGGCTCTCAGCCTTTCCTCACAGGGAGATCTGCAGAGCTCCTCTTGAGCAAGCCAGCCTCTAACCTCTACTGATGTATGCAGTTATTCCTCCCCAGGTGTAGAACTCTGCACTCACTCTTGTTGAACCTCACCAGGCTCCTCTGTTCCTCTCTCTCCAACCTGTCCAGGTCTCATTGAATGGCAGCAAAGAGCAAAATCTTTTAGGAAAGAAAAAAAAAATAATAAGAAGAAGTATCTGCTTTGTGAAATACTCCAGCATTCCCATGTAATTTACTAGGAGCACCTGGCTGCCCTGGGAGCAGGTAGGAGGCTCTGCACGTTCCCTGCAAGGCTGTGAGCACTCCAGAAGACCCAAACCCTGAGGTCCAGCTCATGAACAACCTGATTCCCAACAGCATGCCACCACTATATCCTCCCTTCCAAAAAACTCATCAGGCCACTTAGAAAATTAACATGATTGAGAATTTTTTTTTTATTTTTTTTTACATTTACAATCAGATAGGGACTGTATTTGCTGATTCAGAGCCTTTCTATTTCCCTGCAGTGCTTGATCACAGGGAAGCCTCGTTTTGCTTTGACTCTGAAACAGATACAACTGTGCGAGGCCACATCCAGAAGCAATTGCTAATCAGATCCTTAATTTGTACTTGACAATGCTCAGCTCATATGCACAGCAGGTGGGCGCAGGAATCTGATGGCTTTGGATTGTGTGAGGAAAAGGAAAAAAATACGCTTGTTCTGTATTTGGCATGAAAATGATTAATCTTCTTCACATTCTTTTAAGTTAAAACTTGGGGTATGGAATGAGAGAGACTAAGATTTTAATCTTTTCACTAAAGTAAAATAATTAAAAGAGTTTCACAAACTCATCTATTTCCACATGAAATATTCTATTTCAGGCATGCTTGAAAAAGAATTTCAGAAGCTGGCAATTCAAAGCAGGAGGCTACATACTGATAACGGGAAATATCTCAGAGCAGCTTCAGATCACAGGAACCCACTAAGCAAAGGAGCCAATTTTTCTTTCTACTTTTGAAGAAAATACCCCTGGTTAGAATGCTAGTCTGAAATCAAAGCACATGCACGCTTGTTTTGCAAGGGAGACTCTATAAAAATGGATTGAAAGAGCTGCAGCTTCTTAGGTATCTCACAATTATTTACTGTGAAAAGCTACCAAGTCCTTAGTTTTCTAATTACCTTTCATTTATTGTGTACAGACAGGAGATGCGATGCTGGGCATTTTAAAAACTGACTGAAGGTGAACTTTCTGCTGGCTGTCAAAACGTTTGATATGCTGGGCCAAAGAGCACCAGAGGCAGGCAGACCTTCTCTCCATGGGACATCAGAGCAGGAAAAGCTTCTCTCCGTGATGAGTTTTCACCCACAAACATCTCCTGGGACACAACAGCCCATGATTTGCTTGGCAGCTCTTTCAAGATTGTTTCCACACTCACTCAGTACTTGGACATTTGGAGTTTGGCAGAATTGCAGAAAAATCTGCAAGGGAATTTGGGGTTCAGAAAGTCACATTCACATTACCAGCATTCTAATTTGCCCTAAACTCAGACTTAAGCCCAGAAGGAACCATTAAATGCTGCAATTTTTGCAGATCACAGAGCGCTGACTTTCATAGAGTTGCCCTTTGTGGAGGACCCATAAACGTTTGTTTGATTCCTTATTTTTTCCGCATGAGATTTGATTGTTGATTTGAAGACATCCAGGCATGGAAAGTCCTCCGCTTCTCTTCGTAGCTTATTTCAGTGGCTAATCACTCTCACTTGCTCCTCAATTAAATCTTCCTGATTCTGGCTTCCAGCCATCCATTCCCACTATGCATTTCTCATTAAGTAAGACAGCTAAGAGCAAGTCAGGGTCAGTTACTGGCAAACTACATCCTCTCTGCAAGAATGGATGTCAGCATTTTTTTTATTATGAACTCTTTGTACATTTATTTAAATGAATTCAAAATAAAACAAAACAAAAACCCACCGACACCACCACCACCACCAACGAAAACACAGTGAATTTAAGTGGCAGCATTTCATTTCAAAAGGCATCAAGAGCTACGTGAGCATATGGTTTTAATATTTCTCCAGGCAGGCATTATCAAGAACTAGCAAAATACAAAAAGATATGTATTTTTCCTCTGCTTTGTATATTGAACATCTGCATTCAAATGTCTGCATATGAAGTCAGAGAAATCTGCTGACTAAGGAGGAGGCCAGAACAGCATGGGAAATTCAAAAGCCATTACCGACCACGTGAAGGGAATGACTGAAGGGAATGAAATGGGACTCAAAGCTCCACCTGTCTCTAGCAAAGCTCATAGGGAAAAAAAACTCAAAGTCCTAACTATGGCATTCAGCAGCTCTATTTTCTTCTCTGTAGTTGTTTCTTCTTGTCAACTCTACCCTAAAATCAAGATGGACAGAAAAATGGAGGCCTCAGAGCCTGGAAGAAACAGGAATTACTCAAAAATGAGGGGAAAACAAAACAAAACAAAACAAAACAAAAAAACAGCAGAGGGAAGGAAAAGAAATCTGGGCTTGCCTCCATCTAAATCAGTGGTAGTTTTGATCCCAGTGCTAACGTGTGATTTACTACATTGACTGAATTATTTCTTCTACCCATTCCTCTCAGAGCCAATACCTGTCAGTGTCACTCAGCATTTCAGTGCCTCTGCTCTGGGGTAGGTCCATCTGCAGGCTGGGTTTGAAGGTACATGAGGACAAAATGAAAACCTGAGATGAGCTCAAGAATGATCTGTGAATCCACCAGACCCTGAAGTCCACACAGATGCAAATTTAGGCCAACAGCCCTAAGGCAAGAGCAGAAAGAAAAAAAATTACCGTCTCATATGAATTTCAAAGCAGACCCATATAAAACAATCCAGATAAGATATGTTTTAATAACTGAGACATTGGTCTAACTTGATATTGTTGCTCTTCAGCAGGCAAGCTGTGTGTAAGCAATCATCCCGAATGAGTGGGTCCCACAAATACCATTACTGCGGTTATCTGACTGTGCCCTTTCACACAACTGAATGAAACTGAAGGCAACCTACATACATTAATACATTGTACCTTTTCTGCAGGATGTTCTGGCATCACATTAAGTGCTATTTCTAGAGACTGCCTGCAGCGGATTTAAATTCTGCTTGGGTTGAATAAAGGGAAGATAATGTTACTTCAATCTCTTGAAGTCATCTGGGTTTTGTTTTGATCATATTTCAGGAATATTCACATGCTTTCCATTCAGCCTGTATGAGTATTTTTGTAACATAAAGTTCTCTATTCTAAGGTCATTTATTTTGGATTCCGTGCAGCCATGCTGATAAACAGGAGACAAAGGGGCATGAGAACTTATTTCCCCATTTTATCGCAAACTCCAAGCAACAAAATGTACTCCCCAGGTACTAAGAATAGTTTGGGGCCAAATCTTACATATGGAAATTCCCATGACTTTTAATTAGCAGAGTCAAGAACTACAGGACTGGTCTCTCAGCCACCTCTGTACCCCCTTTATTAGATTATTCCTGGGGCAGCTGAAGTTGTCCACATCACAGCTCTTTGGGGCACTCTGTCTGACCCTGAGCATGGGGGCTACCCCTAAAGCCGTTCAGCTCTCAGCCAGTTGTTTGCATTACACGCAGCACTATTTGCTCCCATATAAATGGCTCTGCTTGGTTTATGTTACTAGTTATCACTGCCATTCAAGATAAAAAAGGGAAAGGGAGAAACCAAGTCCTGAGCTATCTAGACTCCAGCAGCTGGCATTGAATGACACCATCAGGTTTCCCTGAGCATCTATGCGGGCATATATGATACCCTCCAACAAAGGCCAAAATCCATTGATGCCATTTAGGATAGAAATAGCTCCACCCTTCAATCCTGAGCCCATTTAATCTTAATCCCTTGCATTGCTTACATCCACTGGTACCTTTGTTCCCTCCATCCCCACGTCCTGGGATGCTACAGGACCGCTTCCCAGACATCATAGTATATCCTAAGTTGGACCCACGAGGATCATCAAGACCAACTCCTGGCTCCACACAGCAATACCCACAGTTCAAACCTTATGTCTGAGAGCAGTGTCCAAACGCTCCTTGAACTCCAGCACTTGGGGCCATGCCCACTGCCCTGGGCAGCCTGTTCCATGCCCACCACCCTCTGGTGAAGAATCTTTCCCTAACTCCCACCTGACACTCCCATGATGTATCTCCACCTCCGTGCCGTTCCCTCTGGCCCTGTCGCTGTTCCCAGAGAGCAGAGCTCAGCGCTGCCCCTCCACTCCCTGTGAGAAGCTGCAGCCACCATGAGGCCTCCCCTCAGCTCCTCTGCTCTGGACTGATCCAACCCAGGGACCTCAGCCACCCCTCATAGGTTTTTCCCTCTATCCGTGTACACAGTTAAAGGAATTCTCTTTTCAGCAGCAACCACTGAGCTTTGAGCATAAAAGGATAGAGGAGATGATAGAAGAAAAGTGGTTATGCAGCCAAAGGAACAGCATCACCTGTCTGAAATCAGCAGCAATTTCTCTCACACTTGCATCCTGGAAAAGCCACTGCTCTGGAATACAAGTCCCAGGGTCCCTCTTTTAGAGGTCCCTTCAAATCAAATCCTGCAAGCGTAGAGAACTGGAAAACTCCTTGGTCCTCCCTTGGCCACCACTTGGGGTGATGGATGTGTGGAAGCCAAGGTAGGAATGTGTAAAATTTATGAGGAGAAGGCGAGGGAAACTAAACATTTATGACTAAGGATGAATTACCTTGATCTGAAAAGACCAAAACAGTGAAAAGAAAGGTTACTTCAGTTCTTGCCAGATTCTCTTTTCAAATGACACCTGGCTCCACACTTAGTCACATCTCTCCTCTGAAGTAACAGAGTGAACAACCTAAGCTTTATGAAAATCGTTGCTGGCCCAAACACGACTCACCAGGAATGAAAGCCAGGCTCATTAATTACTTTCTGCACAGCATTCCCCAGAGTGCATTATTCATGCTGAAGTCCTGAGCATGCTGTAGTTTCTGTGGCAGAGGTGGGAAGACCTTCACTGGACTGCAGACTCTGAGCCTTCAGACTGAGCGTGCACCAACCTGCAGGAGAGGAGGGACGGATATAACACAGAGCTCAACATGACTGATTCAGTGCTGCTAAAAGAAGTTCGTCATAACCCTAAAGGGAGACATGTGCAAAGAACTCGGTGGGAAGCAGGCAACTGAGGTGCAGCTATAAATTGTGACACTCACTTGCTCTCTGCTCTTATCAGAAGCTGGAGCCTCTCACCACGTTTCCCTGGCCAAGTGCAAGCAACACTTTGTGGCACCACACTGCCATTGTGTTTGTATAGATCTCCTGAGCTTACTTGACTGATGTAGTCAAAGGTGATAATAACATCATTTATATCATGTATTATATCTACAAGTAATAGCGAATTACTGCATAAATATCTTAGCCTATCTTCGCAAAATAAAATAAAAAATACTCAGTGCTAAACCTTTGGCAATGTGCATATTAAAAGACTGCTGCATTATTATTCTGAAGCCCTCTCCCTGATGGTACAGAGAGGCATTTACAGCTGATGTGCCACACTTTGCATCAGATATCCCTCGGGTTCTGCATGAAACTGCACAATAAATGAGCGTCGCTGTAACTTAAACAGATCCCAGCTCTTCAGAGACACGAAAATAAGAATGTTGTGCTGATAAAATGTAGCCCTGGCAAGTCTATTACACTCTTCACAAAGTCTAATAGTTTCCTTCTAACAGGAGCTGTCTTAAAAATTAATGATGCATACTTTCAATGTTATGCCGTTATTGATGCACGGCTAAGTGAGCTCAGATGAGACTGCAGCCAGGCATGTGAGTGGGTACATCCCTGACGTACTGAGGGGTGGGCTCGGCAAAAAGCTACACCTTTGTTTGTCTGTTTTATCTACGGTGATGTTTTATCAGATCTCCCAGCCTGTGTTCCCCTGCTCAGTTGCCAACAAGGCTGCTTCAGATCTCCACCTTGAGTCAAAAATTGCACATGATAGGACACAAATGCGTCTTTTTGACTGAAGTTTGGGAAAAATACACAAGTAATTTCAGTTGCAAAGCAGAAAAAAACCTTCTATAGCACCTCCTAAACTTTCCAGTTTGAACACTGAATGCAATACTTAAGAAGATGCAATCTGATGCAGGCTGTGAGGGTCAGCATCCCACACCCTGCTGTGGCCTCAGAACTAACCAGACACCGGCATTTCAATAGCCAGTGAACGCAAGCATATCTGGTACTAATAGTAAGGCTGAAATCCTGAAACTCATTTTTCTCCTTTGCGTCTGAAGGGTGGTTTACACTATTTGAGTTTACACTGCTAGCATCAATCGATTCCTCTCTAAATGAGAATTAATGAAGATGTATACTTATACCATGCTGAGCTGGCCCTGTGACTAGGGACAGGGAGCCACGCATTTTCCATTACTGGATGCATTCAGTTTCACTGATGGGCAGAATCCTGATTTCATTGTTACTCTTTCCAAATTACAAAATCTGCATAGGCAGAATATCCGATTAGCACTAGAAGACGGAAAAACAATATCACCGGTTTGGCCCATCAGACCAAGTGCTTGACTTCTCTGGGTTGCATTTTTGTGAGGGCATTCCTACAGGAGCTGTAAGGTTTGATACAAAACGAAATGCTTTTCATAGAGTCACTGAATGGCTTGGGTTGGAAGGGACCTCAAAGCCCAGCCAGCCCCACCCCATGCTATGGGCAGGGCTGCCACCCACCAGCTCAGCTGCCCAGGGCCCCATCCAACCTGGTCTTGAGTGCCTCCAGGGATGAGGAATACAGAGTTGTGTCAGCCTTTGAAGTCTGATCTCCCGCTTTTTGGAACTGAGTCTGAATTCAGCCTTTCCTCCAACAAAAAGAACACTACGTAAAGTATATGGTTAACAAATGTTTGAGTTTACACAAATTTCAGCTCTTTCCAATGCTGGTCATATATGCTACAAGATGCACAATGAGCTCCAGGAGGACATTTAATTTATAGAAGGTCCGTTTTTCTTTTTTCTTTATTATTTTCCACTGAATGAATGGCAGAAAAGGAAATGAAATTCATTTTATAGTATTTTTTTTCTTTTGAAGATAAAAAGTACACAGTATCAGTTTGAATTATGACATCTCACCCTTTTCCTGCTCTTCAGCAGAGGATGAATTTTGCTTCATGTTCCTCCTCCGAAGTATCCCACAGCTGAGTAGCTCCGCTTACAATAAAAACATAGAATCGTAGGGTCACCAAGATTGAAGAAGCCCTCCAAGACTGTCCAGTCCAACCATCCACCTTCTACCAACATTTGCCCACTAACCCATATCCCTTAGTACCATATCTACAGGTTTTATTAACACCTCCAGGAACAGTGGCTCAACCACCTCCCTGGGCAGCCTGTTCCAGCGCTTGACCACTCTTTCGAAGAAGAAATTTTTCCTAATATCCAACCTGAAATATCACTGCTGCATAATAGAAGCCCAAATGTAACATAAAAAAAGTTAAATAGGTATCTGTATCTATTTTGACTGTGCGGGGACAGGCACCTTTTGTAGCGTCTCCCCATGGGATAACTTTCATTCTGGAAGGCGCTGGGGCACATGAGCAGCTTAAGCCAATTCTGCTGGAGCAGGCTGAGCTGAGTCAGGCGGGCAGCAGCTCTGTAAAGCCAATCTTTGCACTTGCTTAAATCTGCTGCAACATCTTGTGTAATTAAGGAAAATGCATTTCACAGGGGCCAGCGTGTGCTTTCTGGTTAGTTACAGTAAAGTTCAGCTGCAGCACTTCTACCCAGATGGTCACTTCAAATACTTTAATAGTATTTAAGTAAACTCATACACTGATACGCGGTTGAAGCCAGCTGAGCTGGGCTG
The DNA here is from genome assembly GCA_002909625.1 of Bambusicola thoracicus. Taxonomy (NCBI): domain Eukaryota; kingdom Metazoa; phylum Chordata; class Aves; order Galliformes; family Phasianidae; genus Bambusicola; species Bambusicola thoracicus. The sequence goes on along the minus strand of PPHD01004819.1, from coordinate 14,202 downwards.
CACTCACACTGTCTGTCAAAGGTATTATACAACAAGGAGATGCATTCTGCAAAACGGTCAGATGCGTCAGCTTCCAACAGCTTTCAATTTCTCTCACTGGAGTAAGCTGAAATCTTTTCTACATAGAGCCTCAAAATAAATTTGTCGCTCTTTTGAGAAACAGTAAGATCATTGCAAGAAGCTACGTGTGTTCCTGATAGAATTGGGAACAATTTGCACATATTTTCCAGCAAAGTAAGGCTGTTTTGTCCCGGAATCTAATGCTGCCCTGGGGGGATTAAGCTACTCAGAGTTTGCATCCAGTTCTGTGCAGATCCCAGGGAAAAGACATTTGCTCATCCTGGCTGCAAATTTTTAGGTGAGAGGTTGAGCCGCTGCTCTGCATTGTGCAGACTAGCAAAACTACAGCTTTGCAACAAGATGGAACGGTGAAGCTTTTTCACAGCTGCAACACGTCGTTTTCCTGAACAAATAGGAGAGGTGCCATGAAATTCTTCATGGTTCTCCTCGAAGTGAGGAGCAGCATGCTGATCAGCACGCGGCCCAAAGTCCTTGAATTACTCCATTCACTCCACTACTCTGTGATACAGCGAGAGGGGGCTTCAACCTGACTGCTTTAAAACCATCTATTAACTCAAGCTGGTGCAAACCCTGCACCAAGAGAACTGAATAGCAAGCTTCCCTGCCTAAGTAATTTGTAACCTTCTAAGTTTAGGTTTGACATGGAGATTGAGCACAGGCCAGTTTAAAGAATGTAAGAAGTCCCTTTGGCTTACATCTGTTACATCTGTGGAAGAAAAGGACACTGACAACTTATGAAAACATGCATAATACACCAGATTGCTCTCTGGAAGCACATATTTACTAAATAATGTAAACTCATTACAAATAGTTCAGCCGTAGTCCTCTGAATCCTCCAATACTGCAGACAGAGAAAGCTTTGTCAAATGTAAGTCTGAATTGATTTAGACATAGAAAAACTGGTGAAAGAGCCATACAAAACGATAAAACCCAGTAGCCATCAAAGGGTGGGCAATATCTTCTGCCTTTTAACCTCTGACCATTTTCTGACTCCTGAGGATTTCTTTGACTTTTTACATTTCCACCTGTTCCTGATGCACATCAGGATATTTTGGGGCAGGTGAGTGAGTCTGTCTCTTCCTTTCACCCTGAGAAATCCATCCTGCAGACATCACAGAGGCCCCAGGTGACCCCAGGCAGTGAGGGCACTGCCCAGCTGGTGGGAATTCATTACAGGAGGAACTGAGAGAAGCTCTCATCCACATACAGCAAAAGGCAGCAGTGAAGATCCCTTCAGCATTGATAGACCCCTACAAAGGGAGCCCCAGCACTAACCCTGCCTTCTCATCAGCGGCATTGCCACCACCACTCCTGCACCTGGTGCATTTTCACTCTGTACCGAACACGTTGCTGCATATTTATGAGGGTACGAGGGCTGCGAGGGTTAGAGTAACAGGTTCCCACCCACAGCACAGACTAGAAAGGATTTGGCCACTTAGCACATATGAATTATTGGGTAGTTTATTTGAAGTGGAACAAACTGGATCTACAGTAATTGTCTTTCCATTATTTGGAGTATTATAATAGGTAACACAAAGTGATGCAAACATTTTGAAACACTAGAATGATGTAGAATGATTTCCATTAATAAGAAGATACCAGGCAAATGCTGGAAACGGGTAGCACTTAAATAGCAACTATAGGAGACAGACCAGATGAAGCACAAGTTTCTATAGCATAGCATAAAGGCAGCCTTTCCATGAGCTTTACCATATTGTGAGAAAGAAAAAGACAGATTACATATAGGTAAACCTATGAAAGAAAACTAATCCACGGCATTTTGAAAAGTGGCTTTGTATAACACTTTGCATTCAATGTAAATATGGTTTGGTTTCTTGATGAGTTTTTTTTGTGTTGTGTTATTTATTTTTTTTATATTGTATGCAATAAATTTACAAGTCACTGAAGTGCTCACTTTCTTTTAAACGCTGGCACCATTAAATTAGAGCTATGCTAACATTTTCCATTTGAAATAAATAATGATAACCAAAACTTGTCATTTGTAGGTAAGAAAAATCCTAACGTAAAACATAAGGCAAATAACACAACCGTGGCAATATACAAAGTCCTCATAAAGCACGTGAAGTCTCACCGTACCAAATCCTTTAGGAAAAAAAAAGGTTTTGGCAACGTATTACCAAAGCAAATGTTATACTACAGTTTTCTATTGTATGAGTTTAGAAATTGGTGTTTGCCTCTTAATTTCCATGTAACACAATAATATTCGCTTACAAACAACAACAACGGGACCAAAATAATTGATATGCAATTTTGTAACTACATTTATTTAGATAAAATTACTTAAATGGCAGCAATATATATTCTGCATGAATTGCTCAAGAACGGTGTTGTGAATTGGACTATAAAAATCCTTTATATCCAGTAGTTTTATCTGTGAGAATGGAAATTCACTACAAGATATAACAGCTACAGCTAAAGAAGCTGTAATCAAATCCAGCCTTGAGATCGTTCCCTAACTAAGAGAAACTGCAGGGTTTATTTTCTAACTACTTGACAAGGAGAAGTTATTTAGGAATGTTTTACTGGTGCAACAAAGAGATGCCGATTTCATAGCAAACAGTTGTGTCATTAAATATGATGATGACATAAGAATACAGACTTGAAACTTCAAAATAACTTGGAACAGCAATCAAGCGTGTAAGCAAGTGCTAGGACAGACATAATGTGATTAAAGAATTCCAAATAATTAGCTGAATTTCCAAAACCATTTGAGGATTATTAACCTAAACTGTCTGGAGTAGAAGGTGACATACGGATTCACTTGACTGTATGTATTTAACCTTCAATTTTTCATCCAGAAACGGGTAGCAGTGACATGACATAAACAGAGTAAAGATCACAAAGCTCAGAGATCTTCAAGCACGTTAATGGCCTCTTGGAAGCCTAAATGAGGAAAACATAGTAAAAACTGAGACCACAAAAGAAATCAAAAGGCACTCAGCACTGCACAGCTAATATACAAACAAAAGTTGGTATATCTCTGTATTTGTGTTTTCCTTACAGAGTCTGTATCTAGATAATTCACGTTCTTTCTTTTTTCTTTTTTTCTTTTGTTTAAATTTTTACACAGAACAACTGAAAAAGCTGTCCTTGACACATACTCCACATTGCCTTTCCTCTAACATTTGGGTTTTTTAATTTAAATCCCTCAAAATATTGTTTTTGTGGTTCTGGAGGCGGCAATTTCCATTGCAGAAGTGTGTTCACAGTTTCTTAACTAGCTGAGATGAAGCCTTAGCTCTACTGAAACGTAAGAGACAGAATCCGAAGAAACCATTCTCCAGCATTTTAAAATAGTTGACCATGCAGTAAATTGGATTAACCCCAATTTGGAACAAGCCTGCAGCAATGAAAAACAGGCAGGATAACGCAGTAACGTGATAACATCTACTTTTCGGAGCAAGGCTCTAACAATTTACTAATGCATACAGCCCAAAGGTTATTTCCGAACTGATTTGGAAGTAAGCTTTCCTCCATTATAAAATAAGTTGCTTTATCTTTGAGAGATTAAGAAATGTCCAGAATCTTTTCTTTTCAATGAAAATACAAATATTTTCACCACATATAATTTCCGTGTAAATGTTTTCAAATTTATGTTATGTGTTTCTTCAATAAACCAGACCACGTCACATTTATATAATAGAAAGTTATTACTTCAACTTTATATTTTACACCAAGAAAGTGCTTGAAAAAATGACTTTGTTTAAATTTCATACTATACTGTTTGAATTGCAAGAGAAATTCCTAAACATCAGCTTGGGGCAATCCATGTTTTAGAAGAAACGATCTCATAGTGTTCCAGCCCTCATACACAAAACAGTTGAGAATTTTTACTTAATTTCAGTTGTGCTCATACAGTATCCTTACATCAATGGTAGAAATTATTTTCATACAAAATATCAGTGTTATTACTCTCTCAGATGAGTTTTTAGCTTCTCATTTGCTAAATGGAATTTGGCAACTAAAACCAAAGGTCAGTATCCTACAACAACACAAGAGTAGAGCTACAGGAAATATTCTGTAGATGAGCGGCTTGAGAACTTCAGCTCTGCTATTTTGAGTATGTTCTTCCCCAGAGAGGGGGATTGTCTACATACAGATACAAACAGAACAAATTAGAATGGTTTAGAGTTAGAATTAAATGTTAAGGATCTTAAAATATTATGTGCTTCTTTCATGACACCTTACATGCTTTATCAACATGTCCCCTTTTTTCGCTCCAGTAAAACCGGGAAGAAAATTAGAATTAGCTTGAATTCCTCAAGCAGTTAACAGGCTGTGAATGTGGCACAGCAGTAACGAACTAACCCTTTTCAGAAGATAAATGTAAAAAAAAGAAAATAATGCTTTGACTGTCATGAATTACAAGAGCCAAGTCATTCTTGTCAACTACATCACTGAATTCCACTCTAGGACCATCTCACCTACAGCTCTTGCTGCACAGTAAATTTGAAAACTTAAAAGTAATTCTCAAGTGTTGAAGAAAAAGCACATATTCTGAATGCAAGTGCAGTAGTACATCATAAAGAAAAATCAAAGCAAAATTTTTCAGAAATGAAATTGTAGGCACTGATCCAACAGTAGAAGTTATTTTAGCTGTAGTTTTGTTTTTAAATCACCAATGCCAATGATGAATTCATACCAATGGTATTCTTCGAAATCATACATTAAATATGTGATAAGACAAAGAGGAATGGATTCAAACTAAAAGAGGGAGGATTTTGACTAGATATAAGGAAAAAGTTGTTCTACCATGAGCGTAGTGAAGCACTGGCACAGGTTACCCAGAGAGGTGGCAGATGCCCTGTGCCGGGAGACACTCGAGGTCTGGCCGGATGGGGCTCTGAGCAACCTGATGCAGCTGTAGGTGTCCTGGTTAATTGCACTGGACTAGTACTATGAGACCTTTAGAGATTCGTTCCAACTCAAACAATTCTATGATTCTGTGATAAATACTTCATGGATTACAATTCGTTCTCCAGCGTTAATGCTTTACGTAAAATAACTATCTTGCCCCTTTGGTGTCTAACCCATAAATAAGAAGAAAGTTGCAATTTTATGTATATTAAAAAGTTAAAGTTCTGGCCATTCTCAGGAACATGACTTCTGTTGATTCTCAAGTCAGAGACTTTGTACATACAGATATCTATACTCAATCTGCTGAAACAGATCACATCTGAAGAAGGGCCACACCTCAACTGTCTGGCTTTGAAACTAAAGCAGTGCAGATGAAATGCTAGATCCCGAAACAGATCTGCTGAATACCAGAATACAAAGGCCCTATATGAAAATGTTCTATGCATACAACAGACTTCTTTCAGGGTTGCAGAAAATTGATAGTAATGTTCACCTGAGGGAATTTATCCACACTAAGAATGGAAGGACATAAAGTATACCTCTGAGACAACATGCGTATTTGGCTACTTGTTAGCATTTATGTTGAAGCCAAAAGCCAGATTAAAAGACATATAATTTATATTTTGCTTTTTCTTAATTTTCATATTTTCTATTTGATTTGTATAACGCTTACATTTTTGTATTGTTGCGTCTGTGTGACCACTGTGTTCACACACCAATGTTTTTCTCTGAATAAACATATTTCTATTTATCTTTTATTCTATTCTTTTTATCTAACACTGGACTGGAAAGACTTGCTCCTTCCTGCATATTTTACTCCTAATAATGTGCAGTACACTACTAGAGCAATAAAACTAGTGGTTTTCATATGTTATATGTATCCTTAATATTCATAGGAAAAGCTTATTCTATCCTGAAAGACAGTTATCCATAATGGTCCATGCTGTGGGTTCAAATATCTGGCCACAAAACTAAGTTTTTTCATTCTGTACGACAAGCCATTTTGTCCTTGGATTAGATCTTGGCACCACAAAAGCATTTAGCTCCTCTATTTCATGCAGTGGTATTAAATAACATAGAGAGACCCACTGTAATGGTTTATGGTTTTAACTGTAGCTGAGGTTCAAATGAAATCCAGCAGCAAAAAAAATTAGGTTTATTTTAGTCCAAAAGATAAAGAACCAGTCAAGATACAAATGAAAGCCAAGTTCTCAGTACTACAATATGTTTTTTTCTGTAACAAAAAGAAAAAAAAAAGCAACGCTTTACTTGCTGGAGTCCAAAGAAACCAAGGACTTTGGCTTCTTGTTCCAGTTAATCTTGGCTTCTGCTACCTCTTTATTTTCTTCTAAAAGCCAGTAAAGTGATTTCTTTGGAGACAGTTGATATCACAGTCCATGAAGTACAAAAGTTATTATAGACATGTAATGTTATTTTAATAATGAGAAAAAATTTTTAACTTTGTAATGAACATACCCAGAATTTTCTTCAGTACTCCATTATATCCTAAATAAAAGGCTTGCTTCTTTTGACTTTCTTTAATTTTGAGTAACCTTCTTCTTTCTGTTAACAAAACAAACAAGCAAAAAAATCAGGAAAACAAACAAAGCAGTAATACAAGCTAACAGCTCAACCAAAAAGTTTCTTCTGAGTGTTCCTGAGCCTCCAGCCGAGGCTCCCTCTGCGCATCCAACTCAATGGTGCCAGCAGTAGTGGTGCTGCAGTGTGGGCATGGCAGGAGGCCAGCAAGGACTTGCTGCCACCTCCCTAAAGCAGCTTGCAGGGCTCAGGTTGACATACAAAGTGCAAAGACCCTTCATACTGTGCATGGGTAATGAGACCTCAAATGGTCATTGACTTCTTGAGGTAAAACATAAAAGGCAAGGGAACCTGAGTGGAAACAGAGAAGAGTGTGTGCAACAGATGCCCCTTCTGGCTTATTTTATAGAGAGATTGCACAGTATGTTCTATTGGCTATTAGCACAGATAATACCTACATATCTATGTAAGAAAATACAACTGTACCGAGTTTGGAGGCTTTAGACCCACTCCTTACTCATCAGCCTGATTTCTAGATAGTAAAAGCATTAAGAATGTGACCAGAGAGAACAAAATGGAAGATATAACTGAGTTTTGAAGGACTGACATTGAGAAGCAGAAGTGTAGCCTAGAGATAAAACAAGTAATAATTAAGAATAATGAAAAAAATTAAGAGGAATTTAAATTACACACTACTGTCATTAGAACAGAATTTAGAGAAAAAGGTCAAAAAACACAACTGGTATTAGGAACCTATTTAATTGCTGCTGCCCTTTCTCGTAATGAAACATCTGAAATAGATTAGATTATTGAGAAAATATACCTTTTAAAATTCCACACTGATTCATAAAAAGTCTTTAGGAGTTCATTTCTACCCAAGTAATGCTGAATTCAAGCATGTAAGATGTACGTAACATTTACACAGCCAATAAGATTACCCATAGTTAAGTTAGAAGGATAGAACTTTTGTCTGTACAGTTTTACTTCAGAAATATATTTACATTATGTAACACCATTAAAGCTTTCATTCTAGTACTAACTTCCACAGGACACAAAAGGGTTAAAGGCACATTTGAAGTAATACTGCATAACTGATCATTAGGATTAATTTTACTGAGAGTGGGCTCAGTAATATTTCTTCATTTCCATTTTAAACAGAACATGATAAAATGATAAAACTTACATTTTCCTTTTCATTTCTTAATGTGAGTTCTCATAGACAGGACTAAGGGTGTATGTGTATGGGTCTTTTACCTGTCTTTTCCTGGCAGAACCTTTCTTTACAGATGCTTCCCCATTGTTCTCCTTCGTTGAGTGAGTCAGTTTTGAGGTCAGTGTTTCATCATATGTCAGATATTTGTTCCCTGTAAACATCTTAAAATATAGAAGTTTATGCATTCATTCAAAAACAAACAAACAAAACCACAGAATTTTGTCAAACAGATCTTACCAACACAATGCACTGTGATCTGTAATATCTATCACTACCAGTGTGAATTATAATCTCATTGCTCCTCAAATCAAGTTTCATCTTGATATCCTGACTTACCCTGTTTAGCAATTGCTGCATGTCTTGTCACTCTAGAAGCTAAAATGTGGCTGTTAGATGGCAAAAATCTTATGACCCTTAATTTCCCGTGGTTTGGCATTTAGGAACTAATAAATCTGAAAAACTGTGCACATGGAACAGCAAAAAATGCCACGATGTAAGATACCACATTATATTTTATAGGTGAAAACACTGAGGAGCACAACACATTTCATCCACGTGTCCTATCTGAGGGACATCATTCCCATAAAAACTGCACTGAAATCAGCTCAGCTACTTGCATTATTGAAATGCAGTAACAATCACAGAAAATTCAGATTGTAGAGAATGCCTTGAGGTCATCTAGTTGCAAATTTTACTTAAAACAGTGATAACTTCAAAGTTAGATCACATTACTTTGGGCCTCACCCAGTCACGTTTTAAGAATCTGAACAGATAACAGTTCTACTTTTTCATACAACTTGTTCCAGTGCTTAACTACTCTCACTCTGGAGATTTTTTTTCCTTACGCCTAGTAGGAATCTTTTGTGTTGTAACTTATACTTTTAGCAAGATTTATATTAAACTTGTATTTGCAAAAGCTTCCATGTTTGTCTAACAGAGTAGTGCTTTATACACACTGCGGTCAGCACCATACAATCAATGAGGTTTGAGATTCCTCCCAGGGACTGCTCATTAATATAGTTTTACAGTGAACACTGAAAATTTCACCTTATCACCCTTAAACAATTCTTGATAAACTGATAGAACAAACTGCTTAAAAAAAATTAAAACTAATTATTCCACCTTAAAACTCCCAAATAAAAAAATCTATCTCAAAGGATAAAGTAAATCATCTTCCCTTCCAGAACAAAAAGAGTAGCACTGGTTCAAAACATTAATACATGTAGTAGAAATTTTAGACAATTATATTGAGAATGATGGTAGAACATGATGAAAGTCATCCTCTTTATCACTCATTGTTTCAGAATATGCTGAGTTTATGAGAACCAGTGATAATGAGTGTTCTTTACTGTACCTGTTCACAGACAGAGTTGGAATGAAGAGTTGTTGTCTGAGCAATACAGTTCTTAGAACGGTAGGATGCTTTGCTTCCATCATTTTTGGCAACGCACACTGCATCATTTAAGACGGATTTGTGAATATTTAACCCTGGTCCTTCACTTAATTTCTTTGTCTGTTGCTGTGATAAACTGGAATTTCTCATTTCATTCTCTACTTTACGAATCTGCAAATGTACTTTCTTTGACTGGTGTTGCTTCCTGAGAACTTGCGTGGTATTTTGACTTGCAAAATTTTTACTCCCTCTTGAATTGGAAGTGGAAGATGCAATCGTATTTAGGTTGGGACTGATGTCAGATTTCTGAAGCACTGGCCTAACATTCTTAAGCAAGGAAGGAGAATTTGCCTTATTGTGACTGACTTCACTTGAACTCCAACATGCAGCTGAGTTACTGGAAGAATCAGAATTAATCATTTGTCCACCAGACTCTGTTTTCCACTGAGATATGGATACATCTTGTTTTATATATGCTTTCTCAGTAATTATCTGAAGTGAGTTGCTGTGAGTAGCAGGTTTATAAACCTGAGTTAAGCTGGACTTGCAAACAGTCAACATAGAAGATTTAACACTTTTGAGTGGTGATTGTCTTTCAACGTTTTTTCTTTCCTTCCCATCAGTTTGATCTGTGAAGTCTCCATTCATCTGCATCAACCTTCCTTTGAAAATCGGTATAATTTTGCTGATCTTTTTTGGAGGGAGCTCAAAGACTGAATTTCCAGGCACTCCTAAGGACTTCCTAAGTGGTAGCTCTGATATTCCTGGTATTTGCCTATTGATTAATTTCTCAGTTGCTTCAACGCTAATCTTTTCCGCACTTTCATTGCTACTTGAAAAAGAGTGCGGTTTTGGCTCTTTGATCAAATGCTCCATCCAGTGGCTGTTCTCCGTACTGCGTGAGGAAGAAATAGCCAAAGCCGGCTTCCTTGGAGGTGTCTGGGTCAGGGATACTACACAAACCATCTCACCAGCCAATTTCATAGACTCAGATTGCATTTCCTGCAATACAAGAAGAGCTGCTAAACGCAATTAACTGGCTTTAAAAATCTGATCACTTAATGCATCTCTATATAATATATATGTGACACACATCATAATATATAACCATACAAACTCCTGTTTTGACTTATAACCATTTGTATTTTAAAACACTATTTTGTTGTAACCATAACTGAAGATTCGTTTTCTCCTTTCCTAGGTTTTATGTTCATAAACTATATTGGAATATTGTATTTCTCAGAAGGAAATACTTAAATTCAGACATTACCATAGAATCAAGATCACAGAACAGTGTGGGTAGGAAGGGCTCTCAAAACGCATCCAGCCCCATTCTCCTGCTGTGGGCAGGGCTGCCTCCCAGCCAGCTCAGCTGCCCAGGGCCCCATCCAAGCGGGCCTTGAGCACCTCCAGGGATGGGACACCACAGCTTCTCTGGGCAGCTGTGCCAGCGCCTCACCATCCTCTCAGTGAAAAACTTCCCCTCACACCAAATATAAATCTCTCCTCTTTTAGTTTAAAATCATTCTTCCTTGTCTTGTCACTACCAGACCATGTAAAATGTCTGTTATTATTCTGGCTTAGTGATTCCCAACTGGGCAATGCCCTTTCAAAGGGGTCTGCAGAGATTTTGTCTGATAGTCTCTTAGGACTGATAAAGGCATCTGTATTCTGAACAAAAGATGTCTGGATATCTATAAAAACTGCAGATGACAATAAGGAACCATCCTAGCTTTGATCACTGAAGAGACAAACAGGAACTGTGCTCTGAAAGAGGATTATAGTTTTTTAGAATCTCTGCAATTTCTGTCAGTATTCTTTGTTCAGAATTAATTACTTCTTTCACACACTGCTACCCAAGAAATTTGAGTCTCAGCCTTTGTTAAAAAAGCAAGTAAGGGAGTTGTGCCTCCTTTCCCTAACCAGCCAGAGTAAATCTAACAGCTGGAGTGTTTTTAAATGCCTAAGTTTATGCAACTTAATTTTTCCTTAGTTTTT
>PPHD01004818.1:0-18592 GCA_002909625.1 Bambusicola thoracicus | reverse complement strand
TTTTTTTTTTTTTTTTTTATTTGGTTGTGGAGGTGGTGGTAGGGGTTCTTTGCTTATGTGAAGGCAGAACAAGTAGCAACTGCAACAGACTCGAAAGCAGTAGACGTTTCCCCAGTGCTTCCCAGCTTGTTTTAGTGCTGACCTGTAAGTATCCTTTGCTGTAGAGGGAATGCCTTTGAAAAGCCATATAGACTCTTCCTTGAGTGTCCCTGCAACAGAGGCTCAGCTATCAAGCTTCTAGTGCTTGCAGTTAAGCAGAGTGTCTGGTATGTGATGATTTCATGACACAGATCCCTATCAGGAAGAAGCTAAGCTGAAAATTACTTATTTCATTTCACACAAGACAGGGAATGGAGGCAGGGCTGAAAATAAAGCACTGTAGCTAAATTCAGAAAATTCAAATGGGAACAGCTTTGCTGACTTCACCAGAATCTGCCTTCTGACTACAGTATTTGAACCAGACTTCTCCACCTGCTTAACACAATGTCTCCTTAGAGTCCTAAGCCAGGGTTTTACTAATTAAGCCTACATGCCTGTATATGCTAGTGTACACATCAATGTAGTTAAAAGTTGAATTTGTTCTATTATATTGTGTTTTTCTTAATAGTAACAGTTAAGTAAGAGAAGGATCGACCAGAGATTGGAAGCATAACATATCCAGGACATCTGCAGATATTCTCATGACACATAATAAATTAAAAAGCCCAAATCTTTGGAGGTTTGACAGCATAACTGCAAAGGAATGACTGCAATTTCAATGCTAGCTGTTTTCAGTGTATTAAAGGTTATTGCCTATGTGTTTCCACAAGGATGTTTATACTACTAGCATCTTCTTTTTCACCATGCTCTAAATTAAAAAGATGGAGAGAAAAAGAAATTAAAAAAAATTAAACAAACAAACAAACAAAAACACCAAAAGACCGTGAGACAAATTTTCTTTTAGTTTTGGAATCCAGACTTTGACACTTCAGTTCCTTTGGCTGCAACATCCACAGTATGGCAGTTCAAGGTCACATGCCATGTTGGTACCTTCTTCTACATGTTTCTGAAGACCCAGTTTCAGAGGAGAGTGGCTGCATCAGGCACTGGTGGGCACTTGCCAAGATCTGCAGCCTCAGGCAAAAGCAGATGCTTGTCTGCTTCCAGGAGACAGATGCTGCTGGGCAAGCTAGGAAAGCTAGTGGATTTCAAGCACCTGGTCACTGCTGAGTTAAAGTCCATCACTGCGAGGTCTGCTTCGGCTTTGCCACTGACCACACTCAGAGATGCCCTTGCCTTTTGACCAAAGTCTGGTTTCAGGTGAAGTTAGGTGTGAGCCCTTGAGGGAACGGGCCTGGCTGGATTATCTTATTCCAAGAGGTATCTCTGTTGCGGTGAAACCACCCCTGTTGCTGAAGGAGAACAGTGGCATCCAGCTCAGGGTGAGTGAACAATGATGATGGCTTCTGTGGTTGTTTGGCCTTTAAATACAACAAAGGTCACATACCACAAGAACCTGACTATCAAGCACCAGCTGACTGAGGAAGCCCTTTCCAGGATTCACCAGTAACCTGTAACCATGGTCACACCTATAGCCACAGAGGCATGTTACTGGGAATGCTCCACGCAGGTGCACATGTGGATGCGATCTCATTACAGTACCAAAGGGTCTGAGCATCTCAGGGTCATTTGTTAGGTGTCTGCAACTTCACAGCAGGCCCTGAGGTAAGAAAAGGACCCAATCCTCACCTGTTGGAGAAGAGAGAGGACAAGTGGCCTGAAATGTAGAAGACATCAGGGTAGAATGAAAGCATGTCCACCTTCAAATGAGGAACGGGTTGGATATTGGGAACAATTTCTCCTCAGGAAGAGAGATGATGCAGTGGCACAGGCTGCTCAGGGAGGTGGTGAAGTCACCATCCTTGAAGGTGTTCAAGAGCCGTGTGGATGTGGGACTGAGGACACAGTCTAGAGCAGTCACAGGCATGGGTTAATGGTTGAACTAGGTGACCTTATTGGTCTTTTCAACCTTAATGATTCTGTGATTCTATGAACATTAGGAACATCAGCATTTTCTTCAGGCCAGGGCTGGATGGAACTGTAGGAGTGATGTGAAGGAGACCACACAACCCCACAGTCAATAGAGGAGTAACACTATGAGGAAACATACTCCTTTTGTTCAAATGATGGGGAATTTCCACTGGTTCATGCAATTTAATAAATGTACATTCCCTGCATTCTCCAGTAAGACTGGATTCGTCTTCTCTTTAAAGTTATATTATATCCAATCTTCCAAATTCATGCACCTTTATAGATTATACAAGGTAGCAAGGTGGTCTGTGGTTGAACTGAGAGAAACAGAGTTGAAAGGAAAAATGCTGTTTCAAATTGAGGCAGATATGTGGTATGGAGAAGGAGCTCAGAAACTTCAGCCAGTCATCCACCCTCTTGCCCCTGTAATTTTTATACTGAAATGTTTTTAGACACTAGCACATGGGAGCTGAGAAAGGAGGAGCTTGGGGTAGGGTCCCTCAGATGGGAATGATGATTTCCCTTGGGGAGATCACTGTTCTCTCTCAAAGTAGCTGTAGGAGCCCCAGACTTGTAGTGCCAAGGTAGGGTAGGTTTTGACAGTTCATGTGTCTGCCTTCTTCTCATGGATGGAGCATGGATAATCCCTCATAGCCCTCACACCTGCCAGTACATCCCAATCTTTCTCACACATGACCACACTGAGGAAGAGGCTGGAAATTACATAGTGGGAAATCAGTGTTGCTAAAAAGGCCATCTGCATACAGGGTCTGCTGGTGGTCATTACAGTGAAGTGCTTTCAAGATGGCACATGGAGCAAAAGTCTCACTGACAGCTTGCTTACTGCGGTCGCGCTTATATAAAGTGCGTGAGGCTCAACCAAAAATAATGTGAAAAAAAATGTTTGCTCTTAGCTAGGGGAAAAAGTAACATCTCCTAAAAAAATTGGAAAACAGCAAAGTGAGAAGTGAAGGCAATTGATATGCATAAATGCAAGGTTTAAATTTTGATAGGAACCACATCTTGTGTGCTTTACTGAGCCTAAATTGCTATACAAAGATACTTTGGACTCCAGAAAATAACTTAGGCTGTATAAACTTAAGAAAAACGCATTTTCACAGTTTCAGGAGTACAGTATCGCTGTCCTGAGCAAATATTTTTTTGTTGAAATCCATAATTTAGATTTAAGTGAATGGGAAATAATTAATTAGCAGATTTGCAGTCAGCTGTTGTGCGAAGCTTAACTGTAACTCAGTGCTCTAGCATCCATATTAGAGACCAGTGTTAAACCTTCCTCTGAATCTTGGCACATCATACCTTTGGTCAGGCATTAAAAGAAGGGATAAACTGCAGAGAACACTCCACAGCTTCTTGTCCAATTCAAAATTTAACTTTTATTTTTAATAAACGTTGTTTATTTAGTATGAAAGCCAAAGAGTACGTTAAGACTTAACTGCCTATTAAGATTAATTCAAATCCAAACTATCATTTATAAAAGTCTAAGTTCTCCATTACAAGAAAAAGAAAAATCCATGCAACCACCCTGTAAGTAAATACAAATTTGTCTCTGCGTGATCTGAAAGAGGCCCTCCCCTTCTCCCCCCCCTCAGACTGGCTTCCTGTCACAGGCAAATGCTTAATATGTTGTGGCTGGAAAATCCCAGGGAAAGCTGGAGATTTTTATGAGATGAGCAGTGATTGTGCAGGAGCCTGCAGCTATTGCTGACCTGCCTCTTGCACAGAAAGAGGATTATTACATAAAAAGAGTTCTGGAGATATTGTATGAAAAATACATTTTAATTTCTTTCTCAGCAAGAGAATGAGGTGGAGAGAAAGGAAATAGGAGCATGCAGAGGAACTGCTGCTGCAACTCGGTTAGGTGGGATTCCTTTATTATTATTTTTTATTGTTATTGTTGATACTTGGAAAGATCTTTAGAGGATCTTATATGGGTGCAGGTGAACGTATACCTAGTCCCACAGCCTCCCTTCATCTCTTCCAGTTACAAAGAGATGGTCTTTTGCATACATAAAAGCACATACACTCCCATGAGAGTATATATTTTTCTGGCTTTTTTTTCCCCACGATTTGCCTTCTGCTACTCTCTCCGTACCTATTAGACAGATTGAACAGAAAGAAAGGCACTATTTGTCTTTCTAATTACTGTGCACACGGAGGGATGTCAGCCAGCCTGGGTTCCTTTTCTAATTGTTAGCTGACAAGGGGCTCTTCTGTTGCGGTGTTTAGTGTCAGAGAGCAGCCTGCCTTCCTACCTTGCACTGAAGAGTGTGAATGCAACACCATAACCTCAATATCTCTGCAAAGCACTCTCTGTTCCTTCCCCTCACTTCCAGTTGCTCTCACCTGGAGACAGCAGCTGTTTCTGCTCGCCCATTTTCAGCCTCAGGTTCCTCCCCAGGTTCCCCCCTCCATTTTCCATCCCCTTGGCGCTGATGTTGCACTTCATGCAGCTTGTTCACCTGTATCCATGACAACTGCGATGACATCAGCACAAGGGCTCAACATCACAGTGAGGGCTCCAAACCAATTAAGTGCTAATAACGCCTTTTTAATTGCACTCCAAATACTTCTGGTGCTAAATATAAAAATAAAAAATAAAAAAGTGGTGGATGGGTGAGTACATGCAGAAGGTGGAAGAAAAATTTCTCTTTCCTTCCTGTCTGCCTATACAATGACAACAGTGTGCTTTCCCCAGGCACCACAGCAGTCTTGGCTGCTGTCAGAAATGATTCTTTCATATCACCGAAGCAGTCACTTGCATCCTCAGCATTGCTACGACCAGCTGCAAATGCTTGGATGGCCACTAATGTGTGCTTGTGCTTGAGACGGGCAGAGGGGTGACGCTGCTACTGCCTTAATTCCTGCTCAATTAGGGAAGCACACAGCTTTCCTCAGGCCAAATCTCTGCCATCGCCTTACTCTGGCCCATCACTCTGCTCTGGGAGATCTGTCCAGAGCAGCCCTTCTCCTGTGAGAGAGCACATGGAAAATCTTATAAAGTGGCAGTGCTGGCACAGCTGGGTAGGGCAGAGCTGCTTCCATTTTGAGTAGGGATGAGCAATCCTGATTCCTTACCCTCCCCCATGTAGGCAACTTTTCATAATGTGCAAAATTCCTGGGCACAAAGCAGGGAGAAAAAAAATAGCTTCCTCCTAATCAGATTTGTATAGGAGCAGCCCTTCTGACTTGCAGTGGGTATTAGCAATGTAGGTCAGGTCAAAGCCTGACAACTGGAGATCTTTCAGCAGTGGGGGAACAATTGTATTCCTTTCGTCCACACATTCTACTTAACAATCTGTTCCTCAAACTCCCTCCATTACCCAGAGCCAGGGAACTTCTGCTGGCTGCATCCCCCATGCTGTCTGGTGGGGCTAGGGCACACACAGCTGACCTTACTTACCGCTCCACAGCCCTCATGGTGTGGCTGTTCCATATTGAGCAGGCTTTTGAAAGGAGAAGGGGACATCAGCTCCACAGCTCTGAGGTGGCTTTATACTACGGGCAGCACATTTGTCAGTCTTTCATTGCGAGTTGAGTGGAGAGGAACCTGATGAACTTCAACAGAGCAAGTGTAGGATCCTGCATCTGAGGAGGACGCATCAGGCTAGGTTAGGGCCTGACCTACTGGAGAGGAGCTCTGCAGAGAAGGATCTAGGTGCCCTGGTGGACAACAGGTTGGTCATGAGCCAGCAATGTGCCTTTGTGGCCCAGAAGGCCAATGGTATTCTGGGGTACATTAAAAAGATGTGGCCAGCAGGTTGAGGGAGGTAATCCGTCCACTCTGCTCTGCCCTGGTGAGGCCACATTTGGAATACTGTGTCCAGTTCTGGGCTCCTCAGTTTAAAGAAAACTTATAAATAGAGATCTTCTAGAAAGAGTCCAGTGGAAGGCCACAAAGATGATGAGAGACCTGGAACATCTCCATTATGCGGAAAGGCTGAGAAAGCTGGGGGAGAGAAGACTGAGAGGGGATCTCATCAATGTTTATAAATATCTAAAGGGTGGGAGCCAGGTGGATGGGGTCATGCTCTTTTCAGTGTGTACAGCAATAGAACAAGAGGCAAGGGGGGCAAAAACTGGAACACGGAAAGTTCCATACAAACATAAGGAAGAATTTCTTTACTCTCAGGGTGACAAAGCACTGGAACAGACTACCCAGAGAGATTGTGGAGTCTCCCTCACTGGAGATATTCAAAACCTACCTGGATGCTTTTGTGTACAACCTACTGTAGGGAACCTGATTTAGCAGATGTTAGACTTGATGACCTCCTGAAATCCTTTTCAACCCTTATGATTTTGTGATTCTGTGTGTATGTTGAAAGTGTTTCAGCTTCAGTTCATTGCCTAGACGGTCATGAAATAATCCTACCCCTCATAAAAACAGTCCCCGTTAATCTACGGCACCCTGCTGAATCATAACAGGTCGACTTTGAGCTGCTTGTCTTAGTTGCTATTTTTTTTCAGGGAACAGGTCTTTGATGTCCTACATGATACGTTTCTTCTGTGGAAAGGTCTTGTGAAGCTGTCAGTCCCAAGAACAAGGTGAGATTGAATGCAGGTAGCAAACTATCTTGGCAGGTGGGGCAGGAAGGCCATAATTACCTGGAAGCTCAGGTGACATCAACCTCATGGTATTCAGCCTGAGGGTGGAGCCCACATTGCTTCATAGAGGTGTCCTCATGCTGTAACAACAAATGTCAAACAGGAAAAAAAGGGTAGAGAATAAAAAATGAAAAGAAGAAAGGATAGAAAGGGTAAGAGAAATAGGAAAGAAGAAGTAGAGAAGAGGAAAAAGATGTTAATAGAATAATGAACCCAGCTGTATCTGGGAAGAAAGCAAACAGGCAAGAGAACTAAACACTGAGGCTGGGCTTCCCTCTGGCTACACCGTGTGAATAGCACTGTGGCAAACCTTTGGCTATATGGGAGGACTAGTTGATCAAATCAGTTGGATAAGATCAACATCCCTACTAATTCCTCAGAAATTTACTAGTTACTGCTGCTGCTGCTTGGGGTGCTGCTGGAAGGCTATTTCATGGTTTGATGTAGTTATTACCATTTATGTTTAAGGGGCTGACCATTTATCACTGCTATCTGTCAATGTGACTAGAAGTTAGATAACTGGCAAACACCAATATATTGAGTCATTTACTTTTATAATAAGGGATAAATTTTAGCTTGTAAAGAAAGCAGATAATTCATGTAACAATCTTTGATGCTAATCCATGAGGATTTATGTTGCTCTTGTCCTACCTTATTTGTGTGAACTCCTTTACCTTGTTATGAGAGTAATTGCACTGCTTGGCTGACAGTGCCCTTTTAGCTGAACCATGAACTGATTTCAATTGGGTATTGGACTAGTTCCCTTTGTGCTCCATTTTCCTATAAATTGGAGAAGGTGTTAGGGGAAGGCTACTTGAGTGAAATAAATGTTTTAATCCTGAGCTAGTTCGACTCCTTTTCTGTAAATGTTATTCCAATACCTTATTTCCAAATTTCCAGATGTCAGTGGAGTAGAATAGTATGCAGCCACTGCTACAGATGTTCATGGTAATCTTTTAAAGCATGCTGAGGGAAATCTGTCAGCTAAACTGGGCACAAAAGCGCCCAGTGAAAAAATCAGAGGAAAATTTAGAAAGGATTGAGTTTTAAATCTCAAACACATTTTCCTAGCAGAAAGAACAAGTCCCAGAGGAGCAATTCCCAACCCACTTTATCCATCAGTGGCCTGTGGTCTGTGCAGAGTTGTGTGCTGGGGGCTCTGAACAGTACATCTGGGAGAAATCCCTGGCTCAGATAGAACACCTGTAACATCACAGGTGCTATGTGAATGATGAAGCTGGAGGAGGATGAATGAAATTTGTTTGGGAAAGACTTCTGTGAGTTGCAGCTGGAGAGAGGGAAAGATGTCACTGTACTTGTCCTGGAGACAGGAGAGGAAGACTACTGTGGGTGCAGCTTCTGTGACAAGAATAGAGATCCATTTTCAAGAACAGCTGCTTTGCATGGGAGGAGGGACTGTCCAAGGGAAAGCTAAGGCCTCCATGCTCCTCCTTAAAGACAGGCATCTCCTTTGAAGAAAAACTTCTCTCTGTGGACAGGAGAAAATCTGCTTGCTCAGTATTTTCCCTACTATGACCTGAGGAAACATCCACCTTGCACACACCTAGAAAATCCCTGAGCAGGGCTTCAGCTGCTACTGGAAAATGCAGGCTGAAGACTGAACTTGCTGCTTATCTTCCAGCTCAAATGTTGCCCCAAATATTGTGTTTTTCCAGTTGAGTGGGGTTCCATTGGATCCTGAGAGAGAAGATCCATCCCTGAGTAACAGCACTGCTTGAACAACAATGTCATGCTGAGATGTCAAATTCCATAATCTCAGTGTTCTCCAACTACCGCTGAAGTCCACAGCAAAACTACAAGTGACTTAACAGAGAATAGGAGCAGTATCTATTAGCATTCACTGTATCTGCTCATTGACAGTGCTGTATGTCACATTATCTCATCACTGTAGGCATCCTGTGTGCCATCCCACAGGATACATCCTCTGCATTTTGAGCAGCTGGATCCCACATGCTAAGGCACTCATCTACCAGCTGCCTTTCTCTGGCAGCCTGTCTCACTGCATCCCTTCCGCATTTGCATGGGGCACTCAGCTTGTGAAACTCTGAATTTCCATCAGTTCACCATCAGAAGGGGGAGAGAAAATTTATGATTTGTTCCAGGCAGGCAACAGCTGAAGTCTGAGATTGAAAATCCGCAATAGCCTTCATGTGGATCCCTACAGACTGATGCTAGGATTTGAAAAAAAAAGGGATGTGTGCCATTAGTTCTAAATGTGGAAGGAAGGATCTAACAAACAACCCATATTTGGGAACTGTTGACTGCTCAGACTGTCTGGACATGATTCAAGATGAGTTCAGAAGCATAGTTGTAGCTACTCAAATCTGAAAGTCTTGTTTTAAAGCCTGTCTAGGTGTTTTTGTATATGTACTGATCTACTCAAGATGTTTACTCAAACCATTACATATTGACACAAGTGGTAAAATCAAAGCAGGAGGTGATTTTGCTGCTTTACCATCACAGCATAGTCCTTTCCTGACTGCCACCAGAGGAAGGCTGGTAGTGTGAAGAGATGTGCAAATGCTCTGGGTTCTCATGTATCTATGCACTTCAAACAGCTGATTTAGTTCCCACTTTGCCAGAGATGCTGAGGGCTGTATCTTCAGCTGCTCCATTCACCATCTTGGAGTATGAACCATAGAGTCACAGAGTGGTTTGGGTTGAAAGGGACCTCAAATTCCACGCTGCCCAAACCCCTGCCATGGGCAGGGCTGCCCCCCACCAGCTCAGGCTGCCCAGGGCCCCATCCAACCTGGCCTTGAGTGCTTCCAGGGGTGGGACACCACAGCTTCTCTGAGCAATGGGAAGGAAGGAAGGAATGGGAGATGCCATTATGCTTTCAAAACTACCTTTGATTTTAGCAGAAATTCTGCAGAGGCATCATACAGTGGATACCATGCTGTCTCCTTGAGCTGCTGTTCAGCTCCCCCATACTTGCTTGGCCCCACACAGTAGTTTCTGGGCTCCATCTGTCCTCTGATGTCTTGCAGGCAATCAAAAGTCTATGGGTTTTGTTTTTGTGACATTTTCTTCAAATAGAGACTCAGATTGAAGGATTAACTAGCCTCAGTAATGGCCCTGCCTGTAGCACTCGACTGCCGGGAATTAGCTTGTCATTCTGTGGCTCATTTACAAATGGGGGAAAAATGGTCTCGGCTCCATTCAGCTGTACCACTTTTCACCCCAGAATTGCTTTTACAGCTGATGTTTGAGCTGCAAGCATATATTTTCCTCTTTCCTCATTACACTTCCAGCTCTCTCAGATATTAAATAGCAGGTGCTTCGAATAAAGCATATTATTCTGACAAACATTTTCATCATGAGGTAA
Organism: Bambusicola thoracicus; assembly: GCA_002909625.1. Lineage (NCBI taxonomy): Eukaryota > Metazoa > Chordata > Aves > Galliformes > Phasianidae > Bambusicola > Bambusicola thoracicus. The sequence continues at coordinate 8,610 of PPHD01004818.1, read as the reverse complement.
ATTGGCACATACTAACTGCTTTAAAATACTTATGAAGTAATTGAATACAGCAGTGTAGGTTACTGTGCAGAAGTCTGTCTCTAATAGTTTACGATTACACACATTTCCCTGCTAAAGGGTGAAACTGTTCTGCAAGTAGAGCTTGTTGTTTCAAACAAGAAGGAAAAAAAGGAGAGAGAAGAGACAGTGGTCTGTGCTACCCCCACAGGATTTTCTTAAAAAGAAAGAAAGAAAGAAAGGAAAAAAACACAGATGGTTGTATTTTGCAGCAGCTTTTGAAGAAAGCTTTAAAGAGCTATGCAAATTTTGCCAATGCTTTTTTTGGTTTGCATATTTCTTCTCAGTCTCCTGTTCTACCACACACGATTGCAAATCTGTTTCAACCTATAAATAGATCCCTTCTTGCAAGCAGAGAGCTTTGTAATAGCAAGTTACATGTTCCAAAGATGCCAAAGGTGAGGGGATGTTATTATTCTATAGGAAGTTTTGGGTGGCACGGCTCAATGCTTTCCATTTGGTTAATGTATTGGATCAAAAATACAATCCCTGCCCCAAGGAGTTTACAGACTAAAGGGGACACCATCAAATTGCAAATTACATATCTGCCTGAAATAGTCTTACCTACTGCTTTGGCAGTTAATGCTTATTGCCAAGAGGAAAGAACAAAGGGAGAGCATATGTCTCCACTTTTACACCTTGGTTTGCATATTTACTGGCATTTCGTACATAAAAGGTGTTACGGCTTTACTGCTGGCCTGTTGCGCATCCCCTTGTGCATACCCTAAGATGTCACACTGTCATGTGCTGTACTGTCCTGTGCTCACAGGCCTACCCTCCCTGGCCCTAGCATGAGCCATAGCACTGTGGGTGTGGTGGGACCTGTGGGATTCTGGAGGGAAGTTCAGATGTTGCTGGAGGCAAGAGGTGAGCAGAGGCCTGCTCAGGGCAGTGCCCAGGATGCCACTGCCTCCTGAGTCTCCATACTGCACAAAAAACAGCTTCTAAGTGAGGTATACTGGTGGCATCCTGATGGCCATCATATCTTCTCCCAGTTAAGTTTCATGGTGATTTAAATAAATAAATTCAATTTGCAATTTCAGATGCCTTCCATGGGAGTACTGAATGAAACTTGTTCTGTATTTCAAATGCACCCAGAGATGCCCTCTGCCATGGAGTATATGGGTTTGTCTTGCTGTTTCTACTAGCCGTAGGTGGATACCATGGGATACCTTCAGTCTCCTATCGTTCAGACCAGAACATCAGGTGCAGTGCACTGTGGTTTTCTTTCCATGTACTGCTCCCATGGGGACAAATTCTTGGGGGGAAGTGACAAATGCATGTGCTATTCCCTTCCTACCTGGGGTGAGAAATGTTCAAGGCCCTGAAACAAGAGCATGGAAGCCCTCCTGAAGTCTGTGCACCAAGTAAACCAGCACCATCATCTACCTGCAGTGGTAAGACCAGTACTAGATGAGCTGTGTCCTGGGAGGGAGACAGCTCTGCTAGTAGCAATCCTCACCACTTCCCTTTGGGCTTGGAAGAGCTTCCCCAAACCCTTGTATTCTATCCCTTCTGAGGTCTAGAAGAGTTCTGCACTTCCCCCTGGGACCACTGCCTACAACAGCAAACCCACCTCCTCCAGTATCATGGCTGTTTGTGGCCAAACTTCACTGCAGTAAAGGCAGTCAGTATCCTTTCTATGAAGTGGTAGGTGCTGTAAATATCTCATCTTTTACTAGGCTTTTTCTCTTTATCTGTTGGATATCTGTTAGACATAGCAAATGGGATATATTAAAGTTCTTGTGTATCTTTGCATATTGGCAAGCGTTGTTGAATCTGACATCAGTTTCTAACTGCAAACATTTTTGCTTTTGGCTTTCTGTTGAACAAAATATCAGCCAGTGACAACACATGCTGTAGTGGTACTGTTCTGTAATTTAGCAGTGCTAAATAGGATACAGAATCTGATTCTGCAGCCTTTTGCAATAAGTAATTTAGAATTCCAGTGCTTTTTCAACTAGCCTTTTGTGCAAGGAATAACAGGAAATGACAGTGACATATCCAAACCTGTATTTCACTGCAAACCGCTTAAGTTAGTGGCCATTGAACTGTGACTAATTGCTAGATATTACTGTGCCAGGTCTGTCATGTCGAGATAAAATAAATTAGATATCCATCATTACAGGTTGAGATACAGCCTTGTTAGAAAGTGCTGTCTCAGTGCAGTGGACATAATGGTGTAGGACAAGTTTAGCTTGGCTTGTTTTTTCTTCCCAGTGTGTAAACAATTCATTTCTGCTTTCCTCCAGGAAGGACAATTATTCTTAAATGAAATACATAATTGTGACCTGGTTTTGTAGCATTTATAATCAGTGTTAATAAATCCCTTTTTGTTGCTACTTAAACCTTCTTAAGGTGCCTTTGACATTTAGAAGTGTTTCATTATGGGTCGGGATATTCCATTCCATGCCTCTAGCTATTTGTTTAGTCTGCATAAATCTTGAGTCTGAGGAGATAGATACCAGTCATACCCAAAATACAGGCAGTGTTTGATGTCTAATTGAGGTCTACCCTGAGCCTTTGTGTAATGCACTGAACTTATTCAAAATTCCTACAAGGCTTCTTAGAAGAAACCATTCTCTCCTCTCCTGCCTCACATCTCAGTGCCCTCCATTGTGTCAATAAGTGAAAAGTAAAACCATACACACTACAACCATGCAGGGGTCATGATGCACAGAAAATGTCTGTTTGGAAGATGTTTGTCAGAGAAATCTTGACTGGTGGTTTGCTGGTTGTCCTACAGTACTTTAGATCAAGTAGCCAATTGTGACTGCATCTTGTAGCCATGTGGTCCATCCTTTCTTAAAGCCATTAATCAAACCACCACATCTAACTCTAGTTATGAAATTGGCCTGATTTTGGTGAAAACTGGGTACCATGCTCAGTTATCTATATCTGGAGAAAAATGTGAGGCTGTTGAGAAAAAAGCCTTCAGATAGGCACAACGTTCAGTTTTGTGAGTGGAAAATTCAGACTGCAAGTTGATTGGAATTTTTACAAAGCATGTGGTTTTTGGAGGTAGTCTACTCTAAAGACTTCAATAAATAGTCACCTTCAGAGCTGAAGACCCTGGTAATCTGTCCTGCCCTGGCATGAGTTGACAAAGAGCCTTCTGAAGGAATTAACTTCCATTCACTGGGATGTACATTGATATAGCTTCAACAAAGGCTGTGATTTTTACCTGCTGAACAATACTCTGTGTTACCTAGTCAATGGTGTTGAATATCCACTTAATTCATCATAACTGGTAATTATCATAGGAACGAATGCTATCTCTGAGAGTCTGTGACTTGCTTACAGAAGCTCCCAGAAAACCCAGTACACAAAAAGATAGCCTTATTCGAAGTTTTAAGGTGGACATAAAATAGGAAACCTAGTGGAATAAGTTGTTTCAAAATAGCTGGCTATAATCCATGATTAAACACAAGAGAATGAAGCAGATCCTGCCTTGACAGAACAGGCCCGTAGGACAGTTAAGTCTTCCTGACATCTTTCAGAATAGGCCATAAGGACATAACTGAGTCTTCATGTACAGACTTTTATGCTTTTTCTAATGTTCGCAGGGGCCATCAATTGGGCTTTGCCCATTGACATCGAGTTAGTCCTAGGAGTGATGTGTTAAATCTCTCTAAGGAAAGGATAAGAGAAATGGCTGCTAATGTTATGGAGGAGAAATTCAATTTGGCTTGGGGCGGAAAAAGCATCCTGACCAGACCAGATGAACTAATATGAGTGCAGTTAAAGATATATTACTAGAGTTACAGCTGTATCAGAAAAGGAAGGAATTTTCTTGTATTGGGAATTAGGAGGTCTTTTAGAGGGCAAGCAGCCTGTGTTAAGCCACTCAAGGAGAAATGATGGATTCAGAATTAAACTCACAAATTTTTCCTCCAACTCAGTCTTGTAGGCATCATAGTCTGTCTTTCTTGCCAATGGATGAGTCAATAATTAATGAATATTACTGTTACTGGAATATTTAAAGACTAACATATCAGCAGATTAGATCTCATTTTGAAAGGAAATACAAATAAATTCATTGTTACCTGCCTAGCTTAATGACAATTTTAACTAAATGACTCTATAATTAATTCTGACTTCCAGGAGTTCCCTCTGGAGTTGATTAATACTACCATCTTCTGCTGATGCCAAGTGTTGCTCCAGCAGTCATCCACCTTTTGAACAAAAGACCTGAGGTTTGACTGACTGTGTCATTGGAGGTATCCTCAGGCATCCATTTGGCTTCCACAGGCGATATGGAAGTCACAGGTCTCCTGGACACCTTCAATCACATCTGCTGATTTTATGCGGGTGTTTTGAATACAGATATTTTGGCAACAGAACTGAGTCACCAGTGTATTGTAACTGCATATAAACCATAACCAAATCCATCCCACTGCTCCAGCCGATGAATTCCAGTCTCCGTCTTAGATGCTTTTGATGTGCCAGGAAATCTTCTGGGCCCACTTCCTTGTCAACCTGTATGACTTCTTATTGCCTAATTATCTTTTTCAGTATAATCATGAAGCCTTCTAACATTTATCTTTCTCCCCAAGGAAAATATATCTCAATCACTAGAAAATGACCTTCAGCTTCTATTGTGAACAATGAAACAAAAAGTATTCAGAACAGTATCAGCTTCATCTGTACTTTTCCATTGTCATGCCTTGAAGTCTCATTACTTTCTGGTAATTTTTCTCGTATGTAAATAGTTTCTCTTTGTTTATCCTAATTTTCTTGGCCATGTCTATACTGCTTATACATTTAACTGTCTTTGTCAACTTCATCTCTACCTTCCTCCTCTGACACTTTCACAATAATACCAGCAATTCATGTCACAAATCATTTCAAGATCCTTTATTCATTTACTTCAGTTTCTTGAGGTCTCATGGTACATGCAAATTTGGTATGTCTAAACTCTTGGAGGAACAGATTCATTTTCCTTCTTAGGAGAAGGAGTAAAGACACTCCCTATATACCACTATAGAAAAGGCTTACAGAACAAAGCTGGAAACTGTGCATAGACAGCACGAAGAGCATGGGAAACCACTGACTGGGAAGTGCTCATGAGGTGAGAAGGCCTTACACTCTCCACTGGTTGACTGATCCCAGATGCAGCCAACTTCCTGAGTAACTCATCTCTTGTTTTTTGATCTCTCAGTATTAAATGGAAGAAAAAACCCCTCAGACTGACCCAAGGCAAGGGCCCAGACCTTCAGCCTATTGCATGATTTCATTCTCTTCTGCTACAGAATCTTCACTGTCAGTCTGAAAATTTTTCTTCAAGCACCTCCTCCAGTGATTTTCAGGGGAATTTGCTGCTTCCTCACTATTATCTGCCTTGACTAAGGAAAATTTTCAGCAGTCTGTGTCCTAGTTACAAGAGGACAAGGAGTCCTGAGGTTGTTCACAAGTCTCGTTGTCCCCTGAGGGTTGTGTATTGTATTATCCCTTGAGCCACTTCCATCTCAGTTAATCTGATCAAAGTGGACCTTCAAATTCAATTGTTTTGACTGTTTGCTTAGGTTTTCACTTTTATTTAACTCCCAGACCTAATAAAATTGCAGTCATGGCTCCCCATCATTCCATATATCTTTTCCTTTAATAGCTTCCTAATTCTCCACAGTTAAAAGTCTTCCACATTTATGTTCCTGCTCTTTGTATCTACCATTTTTCTAGATTTTACCATCCCTATATTACACTGAGTTGTTGGGCTAATGGCTCTTTCACTTGGGAATTAGGAAAATAAAGAATGATTTTTTTTTTTTTTGTCATCTATTGAAAGAGGACGATAAGAGTTCTTAATTAAAACAATCACATTAAATCATTTGTTTTCCTTAACCTGAGCTTACCTTTTCATTTGTTGCACTTTCATTATGTTTTTTCATCAAATAATGTTTTTAAAAGAAGTCCTTGGAAAACCTCTCTATTTCAAATAGGCATTCTTTCCAGGAGGGCACTCATTTAATTTCTGAGTGGTTTTTTTTTTTTTTTTTTTTTTATTTAGGCTTACAAAGAAGAAGATGTGCTGCAGTGGCACACGTTATAACCTTTTTGGTAAACCATATTCTATCAATGTCAATGAATCTCAAGGTAGCTTAACTGTAAAAATATCTGGGAAAATTATTTTTTTTTTACCTTAGATATGCTATGACATCCTACTCTGTTATTTCTCACAATAGCAAGACATAGACATAAATATAAGGGTTTTCCTATGGAATCCTTTACTCCAGGTCCATCACCCAAATGTAGTTGCATTACATGTGTTAGGCTTGTAGATAAACATGTAGAAGGAGAAAATGAATTATAATTATAATGATATTTACTAGGCAGAATTCCAGAATTTATAAGGGGTCAGAGTTCTACCACTACTCAAAGCTTGAGAAGGTTTTCATAGCAACATTTTTAGAGTAATGTTTATGAGTGCTTCTGCAGCCACTAAACATGCAGCTATGGGGTTTCATATGGGCTGACTGATAGTCTTTGTTTTCCAGTTCTCTTCCTATTTTGAAAACTTAGATGGCTGAAGAATCTTCATCAGACCTTCCTGATGCAAGTAAATTCAATACCATTATGCCAGTCACTCTGAGCTTGAGATTTTATATACATGAAATTCTTCCTTTTCTGATTCATTTCTTCTTTTGAATGTCTTCCTATGAAATTCACAGTAAATACCATACCACATACTTTCTCCATTTTAAAAGACAGCCTAAAGCCTGAAACCTCTGCTTTCTCCTGTGGAGACAACAGTCTGGGAACAAAGGACAAAAAGACCTTACATGAGCAGTAAGGATCCCAGCTTCCCAAAATAATTTAATTGTGGAATATTCTTATTTCTATGAGTCTGCATCACTACTCCTTTCTTTTTCTTTTAAAATCAAACTTCTTGAAGGGGGTAAAGGGAGGATATACTATCTCAAAAATCCTATTTTCTTGAAACAGCTCAAACTAATTGTGCATTGATTACTTGGAGATACACAAATGCTATTTATCAATTGATTTTAGAAGCTAGAAAGCTGGGGCTTGAGATCACTAGCTAGCTAAAGAAACCGAGGGTCGAAAATAACAAAATAATAAATGGCTGTGGTTTGGTCACACAGATGTGAGGTAGACAGTCTATATCCTCCAGCAGTGCAGCTTATTTGCTGATGCAGCTATAACTGGGAACACAGCAGCCTCAACTGCTATGCCACATTTGTGCCTTTGGAGCAGTGTTACAAACTCTTTAAGAGAGGTCAGAAAAGAGAAACAAACAAGCAACCTTCAGACCATTTCTAAAGAGCAGCTTAAAATGCAGTTTGCATTGCATGTATCTTATATCCCCGACTTTCTATGAGAACCTGCTTTGACATTCAGTCAGCTACAGCGCTGTGAAAAAGAACATGAGCTGGGGATTGTGCCTGCTGCCTGAAGCATATGAGGGAACTCAGGGAAATGATGCATGTGCAAAATTCACCTTGAGATGAAAGCAACCTGCAAAAGTAATTTTTAGATTCAATTTGTCTACACTTCAGTCTATCAAGCTCTCTGGAAATAAGCCCTATATAGGACCTGTGGGTTCTTACCAACATCTGCATGATTCCAACATTTATCACCACTTCAGGGATGCCTGTGTTGTCCTTGCTGACCACAGAAGACCACTCTCTGGCCCAAGGAGCAAAGGTCTTCTCCTGTCCCTACATTGCAATGAGAGACCTGGTGGTGGCAGTGGAGGAGCACATCATGAAGTGCACCAAAGGGAGCAGCACTCACTCCACTCTGCTGCACAGGGCACATGGGCAGCAGGGCAAGCCTGTGAGAAAGAAGGGCTTCTTGCAGATTTTTCTAAATACGTATGTGATTTTTTTTTTTTTGGTCACTTTAGCCAGCACAACTTCATATGCACTGAGATAGCTCTTATTAAGATAACTCTTATTGCAATAAGATAGTTAGATATAGAGATAAGAGTTAGATAACTCTTACTGCAATAAGCTGATAACCCCTCCAAACACCTGAAAAGGACTGATCTGGCATTTTGAGTTACATGGTTTGGCCATTTGCACCAAGAAGCCCATCTCTTGCTAGCACATATCACTGATTTTGCTGTGGGTATTTGCCATGTTAAGGAGTTATGCCGACATCAGTTATGCTTGTTGACTTGGGCTTTTTTCTCCTAAGAGCAATATTACTGTAGCTTTTCTTAGTTAAAAGCTCTGGGCAAACTTTCTGAACACCTTGTTGTGCAAGTAATTTGCAAAAAAATGCAAAGCTTACTTGGTGTGAGGTGATGCTGATCTCCCACATTCGGATCCTCAGGATAAAAAATCCTGAATAGGATGGTCACAGGCAGCTCTGTCAAATGTATAGTGTGTCACATGCAGATTGTTAAACACTGCTATTATCCTAGTGTCACCATGAGGTTATTCTAAGAAAAAGAAAATCATAGAATCATAGAATGGCCTGGGTTGAAAAGGACCACAATGATCACCGAGTTTCAACCCTCCTTCTATGTGCATGGTCACCAACCACTAGATCAGGCTGCCCAGAGCCACATCCAGCCTGGCCTTGAGTGCC
>PPHD01004817.1:0-27697 GCA_002909625.1 Bambusicola thoracicus | reverse complement strand
GGAGAGGAGAGGAGAGGAGAGGAGAGGAGAGGCAATTAAATACATACCACACTAGACAAAACATGCACATGGGCATTTTTTTAGTAGCTAATTTGGCTACTACAGGCCAGAATTTAAATGAGGTTGTAGCAGGCAGGTCATGGGGACTGCTGTGACCAAGTGACACCACAGCTGCTTGGGTTGGACCCCTGCAGATAATGCTGGAAAGTTGGATCCTACTGCTTCAGACTGGGGTAAAATTAGTAAGGACAGTTTTGGGGTTTTTTTTGTCTCCCTGATTCTTTGTAAACACTTAGGCAAAACACCCTGTCAAATTCAACAAGCACTTTGCCTGAGTAAGGACTGCATTGTTCAGGTGCTGCAAATTAGTCACTCTTCTAAGAAAAAAATCAGAATAATATTCTGAGGTAACTTTGACTTTACAGATATTATCAGCAAATACCTGCTTTTGTAATGAGAGCTGACAGCAAGGCTGCTGCTCTGGCATCACAAACAATTGGTGATGTGGGGTAGGAATGCTCGCTCCTGAAAGCCTTGTTGTGCAGCCCTGCAGCTGAGGTGGTGATGTGAAATGGGCAAGTGCTGGACTCTGGTCCCTGCTGCAGGAAATAGATACAGTCCTGGTGGAAAAACAGCAGAACAGGCTGAGCTGCAGGCAAACAAAACCTCATTAGACAAAGTAAGGGGATAAATACAGTTTACTGTTGCTTCCACATCTCAGAGTCTCACTGCTCTTAATCCCAGTGATTCTGACTGCATTTTATTATTACCTAGAGTTCACCAGCAACAGTTTTGACCTGCCTGACCTGCACAGTCACCCAAACAGCTTGGAACCACAGACAGCTGGCTAGTGGCCAGAAGTCCTGCCCAAAGTGAGGTGGAGGTGCAAACAGGCAGTGAGAAAGCACCTGCCTGCACTTGGCAAAAACAAGGTTATGTAAATCTGTTAGAACAGGATCACATTGCGCCCAGACAAGGCATGCTCAGTGCAGCTCTACTGAACAAGGAAATGAAAAGATATCCTCTTACTGGATCTGCTTAAGGAAAAAACAGGTCTTGTGACTTGGTATACATGATACAGGCTGTGCAAGAGGGTGTGTGCATCCATAATACACATCCTGTAGTGAGCCTATGGCACAGCAATAGCTGAGGGAAGGATGCCTCTGTAGCAATCAAGATCCCTGTGAGGGCTTTGAGCAGTCCAGTTCCTCCATTTTATAATGCCAGGATGAGATCTCCACCAAAGACATCCTTCCTTGAAACTACAATGTTAGCAGAAATATCCACAAACTTAGAGATGCGTAGCAGGAACCCAGTTAAGGCAGCTGGTTTTTGACACCCTGCTGCTCAGTCAGGCAGGTCTGCTAAGTGATGTGCTGGGAACATGTGGGAGCACAACACATGGTGGGGTGAACTGGGGAAGATTGGCCTGTGTCTACTATTCAGATACTCAGCCTGGGGATCGTGCTAGAACGGCAGTGTATGGTTACAGCGTGCAGGCACTGCTTCTTCACCACTTCTTTAAACCCTCAGCACCTGACTGAGGTAACACAGCTCTAACAGAGACACCTGCCTACTGATAACTGATTATGTGGAGAGAGGACTGCTGTGCTAGATACTCTATATCACACATCAGTCCAGCAACACAAGGTGAGCAGTGAGCAGTTTCTTCAACGTGACACAGAATCACAGAATGGCCTGGGTTGAAAAGGACCACAATGATCACTGAGTTTCAACCCCCCTGCCATGTGCAGGGTTGCCAACCACCAGACCAGGCTGCCCAGAGCCACATCCAGCCCAGCGCTGAATGCCTCCAGGGATGGGGCATCCACAGCCTCCTTGGGCAACCTGTTCCGGTGCGTCACCACCCTCTGCGTGAAAAACTTCTTCCTAATATCCAACCTAAACCTCCCCTGTCTCAGTTTAAAACCATTCCCCCTTGTCCTATCACTATCCACCCTTGTAAACAGCAGCTCCCCTTCCTGTTTATACGCTCCCTTCAAGTACTGGAAGGCCACAATAAGGTCTCCCCGGAGCCTTCTCTTCTCCAAGCTAAACAAGCCCAGTTCCCTCACCTTTCTTGATAGGAAAGGTGCTCCAGCCCTCTGATCTTCTTGGTGGCCCTCCTCTGGACCCGCTCCACATCCTTCCTGTACTGGGGGCCCCAGGCCTGGACAAAGTTCTCCAGATGGGGTGTCACAAGAGCTGAGGGGCACAATCACCTCCCTCTCCCTGCTGACCACCCCTTTTTTAATGTAACCCAGAACACAGTTGGCCTTCCGGGCTGCAAGTGCACACTGCTGGCTCCTGTCCAGCTTCTTGTCTACCAGGACCCTGAAGTCCTTCTCCGCAAGACTGCTCTCAAGGAGATCTTCCCCAAGTTTGTGTAAGTACCTGGGATTGCCCCAACCCAAGTGCAGCACCCTGCACTTGGCCTTATTGAACCTCATTAGGTTCTCATGGGCCCACTTCTCCAGTCTGTCCAGGTCCCTCTGGATGGCTTCCCTTCCTTCCAACGTATCGACTGCACCACTCAGCTTGGTGTCATCCACAAACTTGCTGAGGGTGCACTCGATGCCATCGTCTATGTCATTGATAAAGATGTTAAAGAGCACCAGTCCCAAGACTGACCCCTGGGGGACACTGCTTGTGACCGGCCTCCACTCTCACAGACCCACTGATAACAACCCTTTGGTTGTGTCCAGCCAGCCAATTCCTAATCCATCGAACAGTCCAGACACTGATGTTCATTCTCCATTGACGGAGTTCCATGAATTAGAGGCTTTCTTGACCAGCTCCTGCCTTTTATCTGCAAGGCTGCAGGACAGCCCTCCTTCGTGGGTCTGTGCCACCAGCTGGAGCAGCACTGACACACAATCCTGGCTGCAGGCTGGGCTGGCAGGAGCAACGGTCTGCAGACCCTGGAACAGACCCCCAGAGATGGAGGGCATTCCCACAGCTCTCAGCTGCCCAGAACAGCAACAGCGGCCTGTGCACAGGGCAGCAGTGCCACACACCTGCTGCAGCTTTACAGCCACACCTGAGGGGAAACCAGAGCCTCCACTACATCTGAAGGAGCTCCAGGTTAAAGCGACCGAGGCTACTCCCTACTAACGTTCGAGGAGGAACGGGTTTTCTCAAAGGTTTACTTCTGAAGAGCCCAACAAAAACGCTGGGAAGCCATCTCCTTCTTTCACTGATGATGTTAAAATTGCGTTTTTCCCTAAAAAGTTTCACCGAAAAGCGAACGCGCGCAGCAACACAGCCCACTGAGCGACCCACAGCCGCGCCTCTTCAGCGCGGTGAGGCCCCGCCCGTCACGCGCGCGTAGTTCCCGTTCCCTCTCCCTCCCCGGGGCAGGCCCCACCCGGCATGCTCCGCTTCGCGGCGGGGCGGGTAGGGGTACGGCAGCAGCCGGAGCCGGGCTCGGCCATGTCGGGGGAAGGCGATGAAGAGCTGGCGGCCTTCGTGGCCCTGCACGGGGCTGCGCTCCGCGCCTCCTGTGTGCCGGCCCGCTACTGGGAGAGCTTGTGCCGTAAGCTGCGCGGAGAGGTGGGTGCGGGACGGGGGAGCGTTCTGGCCGGGGTTAAACAACAACGGAGCGAGGAATCCCTTTTGCCTCGTGCTTTCTCGTGTTTTCAGAGGCTGACCGCCGTTCGTTGAGAAAGGAAGGAGAAAAGAGGTCGTGAGCGGGGCTGCTTTTGGGCAGCGCTTGTCGATAGGCACGTTAAGAATTCTTTAGGATCCTGTGCGTGTGCCGCCAGCCTCAGCGGTGAGGAAAGATACCGTGGATGTGCTGGAGTAGGGGAACCGGGAGCTAAGGCGGGAAAGGCGGGAGCCAAAACCACTTGTGTGGAAAAGCGAGAGCGCTCTGGGGAGTCTGGAGGAGTCAGCCTAGGGGAGGCAGTAAGGGCTATGCCCCTGGGTAGTAAATCCTAGAGGAGGCAATAAGAGCTCTCTGTCCTGGGGAGGAGTGAGCTCGATGAGGCCTGAGGGTGTGGGGAGAGGAGGGAGCGAGCGAGCAGGGGTTGTGAGTTAGGAGATAGGGTGAGAAGTTGCAGGGTGGTGGGTGAGGAAGAGGGGCTGTGGTCAGACAGTTGTACAAATAGGCGAATCTCTGATTGCTTGGGTGCCTTTTTTTTTTTTTCCTTATCCCAACTTTACAGTTGGAACGGATGGAAGCTTAAAAAGACGTGATACAGTCAGAGTGCTTGCAGCATACTCAGGGGGGTTTAAATGCATTTTTGGTAGTTTCTAACAGCTGTGTGTGTGGTATTGCAGATGAGGGGAGTAGCTGTGTATTGCAGAGAAAATACATCTACATTAACTCAAGCAAATGCTCTGTCACAGAATCATAGGGGTCGGTTGGAAGGGATCTCTGGAGTACATTTAGTCCAACCTCTGCTAAAATAGGTTTCTTACAGCAGGTTACACATGAAATCGGCCAGGCTGGTTCTGAATATCTCCAGAGAAGGAGACTCCACAGCCTCTCTGGGCAGCCTGTTCCACTGCTCCATCACCCTCACTGTAAAGAAGCTTTTCCTCATGTTCAGATGGAACTTCTCAGATCTCAGTTTGTGCCCACTGCCCCTTGTCCTGTTGGTTGGGCACCACTGAAAAGAGCCTGGCCCCATCTGCTTGTCTCCCACCCATTCGACATTTATAAGTATTGATAAACCATGAACTTCCTGGTTGGAGTTGGGAGGGAAGAGAGTTGAATGAGGAAAACCATAGCCATGATACTTCCACGGGGGCTGGCATGGAGAAGGCACATATCCTAGGGTGGCACAATGCACGCTGTTTAATTATATTTGCAGCAGTAGCTGAGTGTACTTGTTTGTCTTAAATGCTCCAGGGTGTGTGGAGAGAGAAACGTAACGATTTCAGTGTGCTTAAGAAGATAAATCAGGCTGCTAATGGTCTGTGTCTCTGCCATTGCAGCTTCTGGATTTTATCCAGAAGGGCAAAAAGATATGGAGGACGTGTAGGGAAAACTACAATGAGGAGTGCAGTGGCCTGGGATGAACTCTTGAAGTAACCAGACCTACAGTACCTTGCTCAAAGCTTCAGCATGAGGGCAGCTGGAGGAGCAGCATTGAAGGCAGCAAAGGAGGTGAAGGGGAAGGATGAAAATGCTCAGGGGCTTTAAGTGAAGAGTAACTGTGGAAAATAAATCTGAAACGCGGACCACAGTATGAGTTCTCTTGTTTCCTGTGTGAAGGTGGAAGGAATTTTTCATCTGTCTTAACCTGTTACGAAGATTAAAATTTTCTAGCGTAGAACTTGGAAAACTTGCATGCATAGCACAGATAAAATCTCCTCTTACATCAGTACCTCCAGAATCCAGCCCAGGCAGCTGTTTTCCAACGCACGTTTGCTTCAACATACAGCACCTTACCTGCTGTATGTCAGAGCCTGCAAGAGAAGTGGAGGGATTTCACTTACCGTGAGAGCTGCTGGAGCCATTTTGCTCCTGAGAGCCTCGTGTAACCACAAATTACACTGGATTGCTCATCCCAAATGTGCTGTATCTTCTAGGGCAAGAAACCTGCTTTTACTTATTTCCTTAATTTGCATTTAGCTGAACTGGCAGGCTCCTATGTATTGCAGCGAGTATTTTTGTGGCCCTGAGAAATCATTGTTCAAACTTGGGCAAAGGCAGACCTTTAAGTGGTGTCTTCTACTTAACTATCAGAAGTGCAGCATGATTAGTGCTACCAGGCTTTGTATTGCAGAGCAGGGGAGGGCATGCTGCTGCTCACAGGCTGCCTGTGGCCTTCACAGTAGTTTGCAGCATGCCTGTAAGGAATTTGCTGAAGGTGCCTGTGCTTGGCAGCCCATGCCTTGACGTGTGCCTGCTTTGTTTCCCGTTGCCTGGTTTACTGGGTTTGTTAGGTTGGAGTTGTACCTGAATGTGAAGGAACAGAGGGTTTGCCGAAACCTGGCTTGCTTACAGCTACTTCAATGCAGCTGGCCAGCCTCGCACTGCCAGGCCCTCACCATGTGTTAGGGCAGCACGCTTGCGGTTTTAACTTCCTAATGGCTTCTGATCACTTCGCTGCTGCCTTTAATGATATTGTTGGGGAAAGCTCACACTTCTTGCTGCCTGCCGTGGCTGGGCTTAGTGCTTGTGCAGCAGCCAGCTCAGGATGCTGCTCCAGCTGGGAGCCACCTGACAGAAATGAGCGGAGTGCTGCTGGCAGCCACCCAGGGAGACGTTTTTCCTGTGGCTGGATCTTGCCTCAGTGAAATCGGCTTAAAATGGCTGTGAACTGTACAGGCAGACAAGCAGGGTCTTAAAGGAAATGTTGGTGAGGACGCTGTTTCCCTGCTGCCCTCCCTTCTCGCTGCTAGCTCCCCTTGGGCAACTCTGCATTGTCTAGGTGGCCATGCCTTGCAAATGTGAAGTTGATTTCCTTGCCCTCCAGCTGGGGCTTAGTGGAGATTATTATCCTGAAAGAACAAATAAAAGCTTGTCTCTGCCTCTGGGATTTTCCAGCCAATAAATTGTCAATATCTAAAGGTAATGACTTGTGATAGTGATGCAGTGGGCTAGGTGCACCCAGGCTTGACACGTTGAGCCAGTGCCTCTGGAGGTTACGCTTCCAGGTCTGTTACCCTCCCTTCTGCTTTCTAACAAGGTTAGATGGAGAAGTGTGTTGTTAGGAAGTCCAACTCCTCTTTAAAAATGATGTGTAAGAGGACTAATCATTTGTCAGCTCCTGTCTGGTTGACTATATAGTGTGTCTGACTTAGCAGAATAACTCCCTGCAAAAGGGTTGGTAATGTCTTCTGAGACTCTATATCTGTTTTCTTCTTGAAATTAGATGTTTTGTTTGAAATTGCAAAAGTAGCATTGGTTTTCTGCAGCAGGTATACAAGCCACCATTAGGCAAGACTTGTGGCAGAAGGGAAACATGGTGGCCTTCTCAATCAATTCATTTAGATCAAACTGTTGCATCTAGGGTGGCAAAAAATGCGAGTAAACACTTTTCAGTGGACCAGTTGAGGTAAGTACAGACTTCAGCTTGCAGCAGTGTGAGGAGGCTCCAGTCTCATCTGCAGGTGAGCAAACTGTTCCTTGTGTTCGGAAGGAGGAGGAAACAGCTCACATCTCTTAACTGACTCAGAACTTGACTTGGGCTCTTAATGTACTTCTATGTACTTCACTATGGTTCTGGAGCCCAGGTAACATCTTGGTTTGTTGAGGATTGCATGCCATAATATGAGATTGTATTTTGCAGTGATTAACTCAGTTGTTGATTTTGGAGTTAAACAAAAATATTGTTCTCAGCTTCTTCTGTGGTTAGTTGATGTAGTGGATGATCGTCAGTAGATCTGTTGATGCCAAGGAAACCATCAAAGCTTCCTGCTCATGTTAAGCAGAGAAAATTCCCAACCAACTCTATTAAAATGTGCAAGCATGAATGCTAGACACCAGTTTTGTCAGAATGCAGGCTGAAGTTGTTTGCACCTTCTCAGCGTTGTATTGTGCGTATATGAGTACTGCCTCAACCAACTGCTTGTACTCTGTGCACTTTCAGGTGTTTGATGCTGGTGACTACTTTGGGATAATGCAAGTAGAAGAGGTAGATGAGGAAGAGGAAGGTGATGAAGCAATGGAAGATGAATTGAAAAAGAAACCAAATCCTGGAAATGAACCTTGTTTCAAAGTTATCGTAACAAATGAGAATGGGCTCCAAGCCTCCAATCCTGATAGGTGAGTAGTGATTTCTGAACTGGTCCTCTGTCATTGAATGGTCTTAAGCCCTAAAGCAACGAAGGCAATTTATAATAAAACTTGTTCGGTCCTGTTCAAAAATGCTCTTTTGTTTTGCATGTTGTTGTTTTTGTCTGTCTTACCATAACATAGACACAGCTGCTTGTTTCAGGAAAGATAAATAATCTCCATGCTATGAAGCATATCTTGTAAAGAGCCCTAGGAGTGCAGGCATCTTATGTTACTTCTCCTTAAATCATGGAGGAAGATGCTTATAAATCAGTTGTGAGAAACTGAGAGAGACTAGAGAAGAGGTAACATTAAAGTGAATTCTGTAGAAATAAAATACACAAATTTGCAGATTCAGTTTGTTTGCCATTGAAAAAATACTGAAGTAATAATTGTATCCTCTACAAACCTGAGGCTCAGGGGATACCAAGCTGCTCGAAGTGATGATACATAGACTGCTGAATTTCCTTCAGTTGGCTGTGATGTAATTCAAGAGTGTCATCATAAGATTGCGTGCTAGGCATGTGTATGTAATCAAATGCATCTCAAGTTTTGTTGGCTTTCTTTGGGATCGGCTTATCTGTTATGAACCTGAGATTAGCATGATCTGCTAAATTAGAAAAGATTGCGTAAGAAATTAATAAAAAGAAAAAGGTATGTGTTGTAACGTTATCCATTTAATATCAAACATAAATATTTGTCAGTGAGGTGAAGTCTGAACTCCAGTGGCACTCTAAATGTCGTTCCGTTCAGTTGTATAGAACTTATTTTGCCAGACCTTTCATATTTTTTTAATATCTTAGACTTTGTATATTTACATAAACTTTGTCTTGATGCGTAAAAGCAACATAGAGCGTGGGGATCTGCCTTTACATGCTTGCTTTAACCTAAGTCATTCCCTTTCTAAATCTGAGAACACAAACTGTGAAATTCAGAGCAACTCATAGAAAGTCTCAGGCTTACTTGCAGCGTTCAGATGTATGGTTGTAGAAGCAGAATACCAACATGTCTGTTTACTAACTGGCATTTGAACTAGATTTCCACCCTAGCATTCTCTAGAATCTTTAGGCTTAAAATTAAAGTAAGTTTATTCTCTGGCTGGAATATGATACACAAGAATCATTCAGGGATACTTGGCGTACATGACAGCTGAAATGTTTTTAATTTACTGAGAAGGGGAAATTAATAAGTAGAATGTACTTTTTTCTTTGATGTGATTCAGTAAAAGGAGGTGCCCAAAGCGTAAAGAAACTTTCAGTTTAAGTAAGTAGGCTTTTGCTGTGAAAATCATGCAGACAACACAAGGGTTAAACTTCTTGAGGAGAGAGATGCCAGTTGGCTGTGATTTTGTTTTAGATTGGTACTTCTTTTAAACAGTGCTTTTTTTTTTTCTAGGGAAGAAAAAACAAACAGAGCCAAACAAAGACAAAACAATCAAAAACTTAAAACTTTTAGAACTTGCAGACTGTATAATACTTCTGGTGATCGTGCCTTCCCACTTACTTCTGCAGATGATTGTAGAACTGATAATTGCAAGACCTCATGGCTAGCAAGATCTCTGAATGCTTTTCCAGAACAGTGCATAGTTTTCCTTCTTCAAGGCTAGGTTGGATGGGAACCTGGGCGGCCCGATCTAGTGTGTGGTAGCCCTGCCCCCGTTGGGACTTGGAACTGGGCAGGCTTGAAGGTCCCTTCCAACCCAAGGCATTCTATGTATATCAGATTGATGTGGTGGAAGAAGGAAGAAAGTCCTGTGTTCCAGGATCCTAAGTAGAGCTGGGCTAACAAACTGAGTGCGTTGTTGTGTTTGTGCCTCATGATCATAAAACAACTGACTATTGTACAAGAAACCTTCTAGAACAAAAAGAGTTCTATGTTACTGCTGGGTAGCTGTTCCTAACCTGTAATGGTACATGTGTACTCAGGGAGTTGCATTGCCACTTAGAGAGTACTTAGTTATCAAACTGTCTACAAGGACAAGCAGCTCTTACTCACAGAAGTATTTGGCCCTTGTATGGAAATATATACACATATACCATTGTAATGCTACCAAAATTCTCTTGAAGCATTTTCCTCATCGACCATGCCTGGACGTACCGTATTGAACACGCCCGCCAGCAGCTGCTTCACGTGCCTGGCTTACTTCACAGAATGGCAAATCTCATGGGCATCGACTTTCACGGAGAAATCCCAGATGAGGGCAGTGTTGAGCAAGTGTTGCAGGAAATGTGGAAGTACAATCAGACCTACCAACTTTCTCAAGGGGTGAGTCTCCTGAAGCTTAACTGGGCTGCTAAAAAGTTCTGGGCAGCCCTGAGTGAAGACATTCCAGTATATGGGTAGTAACAAATATGTCTTTTCAACACAAAAATGTTCCTTTATGGGCACTGAGCAATAAACTTCGATTTGGAAGGAGAGCAGGTGCCATCTAGGGCTAGAATGCATGGTGGCTTGCTCCCACGTTTCAGATTAGAACTTTGAGCGTTGGTTTTTCTTGTTTTTCCATGCAGAGGAGAAGAGCCTTCTGCAAATGAAGGGCAGTAGAAAGGGGAGATCTGCTTGTGTGACAGATTTGTTTTTTTCTGCTCTTATATACTTTCAGTGAAGGGAAGAATCCCTCTTGAGTCAAGTGCCTCAAGTAAACATGGCTCTCAGCAGCTACACTCACAGCTTTCCTCATCTGCTGAGCAGGTGTTTCACCTCCTGAGGATATACTTATGCTGTCAGATAACTTGGCTTCCTGGTTTCAGTTCGGCATCTCGTTGCCAATAAGGTGTAAATGTTACCTCAACTTCAAGTGAGAACCAACTTGTTTCAAGATGGTGTGCTTCCAGATGTAGCTTACTCCAGATCCTAGTTTTAGGTAATGTAGATAAGGCCACACCAAGTTTGGTCCTTCAGCACAGTCCTAGCACGTATTGAGCCTTCAGACACACTCAAATGCATGCACCCTACTTCTGAGGGAATTCAGCCCGTTAAAAATGCATTTGTGGGGGCTGTGGTGTAGCTCCTATGCTATGGTATTTTGATTTGAAGATGAACATTAATTCTTGGGGCTAAGCTCTGTACAGAATGGTATAGGCAGGCCTGTCTGTTTTACCAGCAGCTTGCTCTGTGTGGTGTGATCATGACCAATCTGTATCCTTAGCTTGAGGGATGGAGGTAACTCCCTGGGAATGGCACCTCATCAGTGCATGTATCAGCCCTGAAAAAATCTCTTGGAAAGGGTCTCGTGATTTATTTATTTTGCCTTTAAACAAAAGGCAGGCTTCAGCAGTACATCTCCATCTTTCTATGTTATGTTTTGGTTTTCCATCTTTTTCTCATGAGTGACTCATGAATCATGTGAAATTATCTGCTCCTGCGTGAAAAATGCTTTCCTGGAAGACAATTAATTCAACCTATAGTTGAACTTGGCTTCAGTTTCCCTTCCTGGCACTGAACTGCTTTGAATAGCTTAAGTCCAGTTCCTGCATCTCCCTTTCTGCGTCTATAGAAGTGTGAGGAAACAGCCTTCTGCTGTGTTTACTCCCTGAGCTGGCTTCAGGGGAAGTGGATTTGGTAAGCAATAGCTCTGTAATAAGAGGAAGGATGGGACTCTGCAGTTACAAGAACAAGCTTGCCAATTTTCACAGCGTCTTGGATGCATGGGGAACATTGTAGGGGGTACTGCCAGTGCCTTCTGTCTTGCAGTTCTTTTCTTGAAATTGATACATGCGGTATTTCTCACTCTCTTTAACTGTACAGACTGCAGAGGAGAAAGTTCCCGTCTGGTATATTATGGATGAATTTGGATCACGCATTCAGCATTCAGATCAGCCTAGCTTTGCAACAGCACCCCTGTTTTACATGCCTCAACAAATTGCTTACACTGTTCTCTGGCCCCTGAGAGACCTAGAAACTGGTGGTAAGTTGAGTCTCTGTGTTTGTTTGTTATTGCTGCTGTTTTTAATGCCCACAGCAGAAGGTAGGCCATATTCTTACAAATCACTGAGCACTACGCAGCACAACAGCTATTTCAAAACTAAAATGACTGTATTTTTAATGCTATCGTAATTCAAAATTCTCTCTGGTATTTTTAGCACCATAATTTGTGAGGTAGAGGCTCAGAACGTTGACAGGGAACTTAAATCTTGTATCACTGTTGTAGTGAAACTACTGATTCAGGCATCTGAGAGGTTAAGAAATCCTTCCTAGGAAGTCTGTGTTTGTAGCTGTTTCTGACTGACACAGTCAGTGCTCGAAGGTGGGAGATACTGGGCTTGGATTGACTTTGCAGTTGTACCCTTGGCTGGGTCCCTCGTTCTGCTGCCATCATATAGAAGGAATAATAGTGTTCAGCTGTATGATTAAACTGTCATAAGTCAGCTGGTTTGGGACTAATTTTTGTATTGCAAGTAATACCTTTTAATGTAGTTCTTTAATTATATCTAATTTTGTATTTCGATTCTGACAGTCGTAGCGTTATTAACTGTTCAACCTTCATTTGTGTGATGAGGCGTGAGGGGGATTTCAGAGTGTAGAATTAAAGGCTGTTCCTGAAAGGCTCTCCTTGTTCTACTGCAGATGAAGTGACCCGTGATTATGCTTATGGGGAAACTGATCGCTTGATCAGGAAGTGTGTTTTGTTACCATGGGTGCCTAATGAGGTATTGGATGTCAACTGTTTTACCCCAGAGCCATCGGATGAGCATTACCAGGTAAGCTGTAACAGATCTCGTATCTTATCCTTTCAGAGACAGCATCTGAACAGCTATCAAGAGTTCTGATTCTGCTTTTTTCAGGCTTAAAGACTGATTGATAGTATAGTACTAACTTATAAATAATTCCAAAGAAAGCATAATGAAATGAGAAATACCCTGCATGTGCTGTAACTTACAGAACTGAAGGAACAGAAATTCTGTAATATATTATTGCAATATTGCCTAACATTTCTTCATGTAAACACAGTGCAAGATCTTTCATATAAGGTACCTGTCTTCCAGTTAAATGTTTGAGACATTGTCTAACGTGCTTAGCCTCTGGATCTATTACCATAGTACTTCTGGTCTGTCTTGAATTACAGAAGGATTCATCTTAGTACACTGGGATAATTGTACTTTTCAGTCTGATTACTCATTTGTAATGTGGTTTAGAATTGCTAAATATTGTAGTGGAGACAATGTCCTTCATTTGATACTGCTGTTATAAATCGGAGCCACAGAATGGTTTGGGTTGGAAGGGACCTTAAAGTCCATCTAGCTCCAACCCCCTGCCTTGGGCACTATTAGCACTCACCACATCCAGAGCCCCATCCAAACTGCCCTGTGCCACTGCCTCACCACCCTGAGTAAAGAACTTCCTCCTAACATCCAGCCGAAGTCTCCCCTCTTTCAGTTTAAAGCCATTCCCCTTTATCCTGTCAATATCAGACCGTGTAAAAAAGTGAGTCTGCCTTCTGTTTATAAACTCCCTTCAAGAACTGGAAGGCTGAAGGGATGTCTCCCCAGAGCCTTCTCCAGACTTTGTAGGAGAGGTGCTCCAGCCCTCTGAGCATCATGAAGGATACACGTTTTACCTATGTTTATTCACTTTTCTCATAATTTTGCTTTAATAAAAAATATAAAAAGTTTTGTTACTTATATACATTCACTGTAGTATTTATCTTATATATGGCCCAGGACAACTCCTATTGATTCAGTGTGGCCCAGGCAAGCAAAAAAGTTGGACCCCCACGTTCTGTACCAACAGTCTGCTGCTTTTGATGGAGGATGGTCAGAGAACTCCAAATTCAGCTTATTATTAACCAGGCAAAAATTAAGCTGATTTTGTTGAATAAATGCATATGACCAAAATAGGCTGTCCTGTAACCAATGTCATATTGGTTGGGATTTTGCATTTTTGAGAAGAGGGGTAGACATACTTCCTGTTTACAGATGAGAAACAATGCTTATATAGTTGAGGTCTTACAGTTCTCTCGGCAAACGTGCCCGGATTGTAGGTAAGGCAATCTGTTGCTTGGTTCAAGTTATAGAATTGTGCGTGGGAAATGGGCAAATATTATACTCCTTTCCCACCTTGTCTTGAAAACAGAGCTTTTTGTTCTCTGGAATATTTAGCTGTAGGTTGAAGATTTAGACCGGTGACAGACCAAAGAAGAACGTCGTATGTAGCACAGCCTTAAACTCATGTCTATGAAGAGATGCATGTTGCTGACACTTCTGGTTGCCGTAGCTTAGCATACACAGAGCTGCGTGCACAAAAAAATCTGATGATGTCAAATTTGTTCACGGTGTAAGTCTGTGAGCCAGCAGTTTTGCAAGGTAGTGTAGATGTTTGCTATCTCTACAGCTTCTGCAGCAGGGAATGCTTTACTACTGTGTACAAATAATTTATTCACTTGGCTGAGCTGTTGGTTTTGCTGTAGCCAAGGGTGTTACTTCTGTGGTTTTAATTTTCCTTTAAATAGAAGCAAAGACTCGCAGAATAGTTTGGGTTGGAAGGGCCCTTCTACAGATCATCCAGTTCCAATAAATCTGAACGATTTCAGCCCTGCTTTGAAAAGCAGAGTTGTTACGGTAACACTGCAGATTAAATCTCACCTGTGTTTTGTTCTGCTACCTCACTGTATTCTTTAGCACAGACCACAAAGTCTGTGACTTAAATGGTACTGTGGGTGGTGATTTGGGCACTGATTGCAGAAAGCAGACTCAGAGGAGACAGTTCCTAATAAAGGCACTTGGAATGAAATCTCTTACTTTAAAGAAGTGATCTCTGACTCAGCTGCCTGCTTACTGTGACTATTAATAACTGCTTTATCTTTGTTTGGTTTTTAGGCTATTTTAGCAGAAAACAAGGAGAAACTCCCCATAGCAATCAACCCATCAGCTTATGATAAAGACAAAGTTTTCAAGTATGTATCTGGAAACAAAATGCTTTCTCACCAAGATTAAGTATGATGCTCGCAGTGTGCTGGGGTTGCGTGAGGGTATCGAATGCTTCAAGACTTTGTTACAACGTTATAAGGCTGTTTTACCTTCAGGTCACCACTTTGAATCCCATTTCCTTCGGCAAGGACTAGAAGTTGCTCCAAAGCAGAGGATATTTGTCTCATCCTTGAGATGAATGTAGTGCAACTTATACTGGGCCTTTTGTCAGAGTTGCTGTTCGTCCTTCAGCTGTGCAGGTGTTCAAGAAGGCACATTTTGCAGAAAGAAATAGTGGAAGGGCCGTATGAGGACATTAACTTCACTAAGTTTTAGCAGTGGGGAAAGAATTAGGACTTCTTTTGATAAGAATGCCAGTGCTGTGAATTAATTGCTTCTTTTCACGCTAGAGAGTAAGACTGGTACAATGAAAGTAGTATGTCGCACATAGAGCTATGCAGAACGTTTGTGGCAGTAAGCAAAGCATAACAGACATGCTTCAGGTGCTGGGGGTTTTTGAAAAGAGCGTTTCTCCCTACGACTGGGCTGCTTCAAAAGTTGGCTATCCCAGAGAATTCTCTCTTGGGATTGTATCTCCTAATTGGTTATAGCAGAAGCAGAAAGAAGAGTGAACTGATGGGGAGCGGGTCTGGAGAGGAGGGAGAGCATTGTGACACCTCAGGAACAAAGAAAAAATAGCAGTCGCTTCATCTGTTGAAATGCTCACTTACTGTGCTAACTGCTGTTCCGCAGCAGTCTGACTTTGAGTCTTCGTGCTGAACTCTGAAACTGTGCAGATTTCATATGGATTTGTTCCTCGTGTCTATGGGAACTGTTGAATCATGGCCTGAACCTCTGGTTGACCACCTGAGGGTAAATCTTTCCCGTTACAGAGATCCGACTCATCACGATGCTTATACAGTTTTCCATCGCAGTGTATGATGACTTTTAAAACAATTGATGATCGGCAAAGTTCTTTCATAGGCGAGTGCCGTTCCAAAGGGACGGGCTATGGTCTCTGTTGCCCTCAGCCGATCGAAAGGGAGTCGGGTTCAGATCCCCGAATCCGGAGCGGAGCAGGGTTCCATGTGAACAGCAGCTGAACATAGGTCAGTCGGCCCTAAGTGATAGGCGAGTGCTAAGTCAGCTGCAGGGGCACAGGTGAACACAGTTTCACCTGAGTGACCAGAAGGGGTGGAGCCAGGCTGCACCCCTCCTACACCCCATTTAAGGGCTGACTCCCCAGGAGGAAGGATCTGCCCAAGACACAGGTACAATCTTTATTTCATTTCTGCTTTGTAACGGGATCATCTCTTCGATCCAACACCTGTATACCTGTTTGCCATACACTCGTGGCTGACAGGTTGATGGTTAGGGCTCTTCCACCAATGAAGGCACTTAAAAGGTATCTCTCCCTCAAGGACTTTTTCATGTATAGTAGTGAATTCACATTAGTGCTCTCCCATCAGGGACTGTCACTGTGCTCAATTGCAAGTTTTGTTAAAGTTGTTGGAGCAAAACCATCTCTGAGATTTTTTTTATCTCAAAACTTTTTAATCTGTTCCACAATATTTCTTTTTTTTATCTGTGGGTTAAAAGTGTAACTCATGTAGGGAGCCAGCATTTAAAAAACAAAGTGCTGTTTTCTATTCAAGCAACAGGTGATCATTTTCAGAAACCAAATTGACATTTTTCTTTGTATCCCTTTCTCTTTTAGGGTGTTCACAGACATCCAGCAAGTCCTCAACAGCCTGACACATCCCCGTTTCGTATTCACAGACAAGGAGGCAGAAGCAGACATCCTCTACAACTTCTCACACTTCAAAGATTATAGGTTACAGTTCTTTCCCTGATAATAGAAATTCTTCCTTTTTTTTTTTTTCTCTATAAGTGTTTCCAAAGGCCTTCCTGGCCTTCCCCCTCCCCACTTTAACAGCTCCTTTGTTTTGCAGGAAGCTGAGCGAGGAAAGACCTGAAGTAATGCTGAATCAGTTCCCGTGTGAGAACCTCCTGACTGTCAAAGACTGCCTGGCATCCATATCTAGACGAGCTGGAGGGCCAGATGGGCCAAGATGGTTGCCACGTACTTTTAACCTCCAAACAGAACTGCCCCAGTTCATCTGTTACTTTCAGCAGCGCGAAAGAAGGTGGTTATTATTTCTCCTTCCTTCCATCTTGTGCTTTTGATCCCACTTTACTCCAAGATGAGTGTCTTGCATTTGGGGATTTGCAACTGGCTTGTGTTCAGGTACATTTTACCTAGAAGGTGGGAACTTCTGAGTTATTTAACGTAAGAGTGGTTAAGTGATGCATTTTGAAATACAAGAAGTTGCCGTGATTTTAGCAGCAGATTTATAGCTGTTTCTTTTTCATCTAGTCAAGGTCTTTCTCACTGCATTTAACTGATACACACAGGATCCAAATCCATTTGAACACGTTTGGGTTGTTTTTTATTTCAGGGGACCAGCACCAGTTGTTCTTGCAACTGGAATGTGGAAGAAGAAGTGGAAATGGAATATATTTAGGCTTGAAGTTCTTGGGTTATGTATGGATGCGAAAGTAAAAAATGAGCTTTAGTATTAGCATAAAGCAGTCGTGGAGCTTTAGGGTTTTGAATTTACATTCTTTCTGCTGCTGCAGTTCCCATAGAATCTCAGTAGGTAAGGTGAGATTTTCTTTATTAAAAGAGAGAGAGCATTTGGTACTGCTGGTTGAATAAATCATTGCCTGCCATGAAGTTCTAACTGGAAAGTCGCTTCCTTGGTGAGTCTTGCTTATAATGTAAGCTGCCAGGAATTTCATTTAGCTGTTCTTTGCTCTGTGGATTCTGCTTTTGACTAACGTAACCAGGAGAGAGTACTCTTTCCACATGTCTTCAATCTGTGATGTTTAAATTCCTCTTAATTATCAAGGATTGAGCACAAATGCAATGTTTATATAAGGGAAAGGGAAGCAGAGGATGGTAAGTTTCACAGAAATAAAACCGTCTTAAGTTAACACTGCTGACTTCAGCTCAGTTTGTGCTGTTTATTGTGAAGCCCAGGCAGCTTCTCAGATTGCTTTAGTTCATTAACCGAGGAACGAAAGGCAGTGTCACCCTGTCCTTACTCAGAAAAATGTACTGAATGAAGACCAGCATGTCACTTGTTTTCCTTGAGGAGATTTCAAGGAATATTGCCCCCTTTCGGTGACTGGGCACTGGGAAGTGAGATGGGAAGTGAGAAGAGAGTGGTGTGTACTCCTGTTTTCTTGCAATATGAATTGCTGAGGTACTGGGTAGTTTCTTCGCCAAGGAGGTAGTCACGGTGTAATGTATTATGAATTATTTGGAGGTGTTAAGAGAAATCATCTTAGAAACTCAGGTGATTTCCCCACCAGCACAGTGTCAGAATCTTGGCAGAATGATGTCTGTACCGTGACCTCTGTGTGTTTGTGGTGTTACTGTTGATGAGTTGTTCTTCTCTTCTGAAGAGGTAAGATGCATAGAAGGAAATGAACTGTGAGAATATGCTAAGGCCTAACTGAAAGAAGTGAAAGCTACTGCTGCCTTTCCTCCCTTTTACACCATTGCTTAAAGCTATCAGTCAGAAGTCCTCAGTTCTTGCACTGTAGTGCACAGCTTTATAAAGTAATTAAGACAGAGGAGTACGTAGATCAGTTCGAGTGAATGTTCAGACAGATGAATGAAGCTTATAGGCTTTGGCTTTTCTATCTCTCACAGAGGAGAAGACAATCACTGGATATGCAAACCGTGGAACCTGGCCAGAAGCCTGGACACCCACATCACCAACAGCCTTAACAATATCATCAGGCATAGGGAAAGCAGCCCAAAGGTTAGAGATCATGGCTTTCAGTGCGATCTTAAATGGATTTCTGAAAAAACTCTGCTACAGGAAGTGGTCTCAGACTACAAGGAAGAAAACTTATTTTCTTCAGAATTTGTACATTGACCCATAAGCATTCAGCTTCAATGAATTCTGAGTTAATTATTCAGATGAGCACCATTTGTTGCAGCGATGAAAGACGCTTGCCCTAAAGAGGCTGATATTTTCTTACTTAAAGAATGAATCCTGCCCTGCCAGTAATGAATGGTCCAGTGCACTTCTGCTTTAAGGCTCATCCTCAGATAAGACGAGCGCACCTTAGGTATAGTTAGCGTTGCTCATGAATTTTTGTACGCTGTTGCTTCGTGTGGATCATTACTGTTGATCCCCAGCCCAGTGTATTTTTCTGGAATACAGAAGTGCACAAATTGCTTCATATTTCTATTCCAAAAGCTTAATGCCACCGAAATTGTGAATGAAAAGCTTTTTATTGATTCTGGCCACCCAGCTTTCCCAGCCGGGCTCCAAAGACTAAAACGCCTGTTGGCACAACAGCAGTTACTTACGCACGCTTTTAAAGTAAAACCAAAACGCATACAAGGATGTCTTAAATCCTCCATATCTCCTGACGCTTTTCATTTCACTCAAATAATATTTTCTAGGGGGGTTTTGTTTGTTTGTTTCTGTTAGGTAGTGTGCAAGTATATTGAGAATCCAGTCCTGTTCCACCGCGAAGACGTGGGGCTGGTTAAATTTGACATCCGGTACGTTGTGTTGCTGCGCTCCGTAAAACCACTCAAACTGTACGTCTATGATGTATTTTGGCTGCGCTTTTCAAATAGGTAACTACATTCGTTTTCCTTGTTAGACTGATGGGACTTTGCTGCCAAGGGATCAGGTTTGGTTCTAAGGCATTGTTTTATTCCTTAGGGCGTTTTCCCTTGATGACTTGGATGACTACGAGAAGCATTTCACGGTCATGAATTATGCTCCTGGTGTAACATTAAAGCAGGTAAGCAAACAGTCCAAAATATTCCCCTATCTTTGTGCTGTTAGAGTATCTTTCAGTGCCTTCTTTTGTGACTATTCCCCAATACCCTATTTCATACCTAGCAAGCAGTTCAACTGTTCAAAGTATCCTATCCAAACATTTTTTCCTAGACGTTTTGCTGTCTGGAACCGTAATAATTTATGATAGATAATACAAATCTATATCCTGAATAAAACCCACATTAATTGAAATCAATAAGAAAAAATATTAAAATGGCAGCTAATCATTTTCAAAGACTTCAGTATAATCCTTTATATAGAAACACTAGAACAAGGAAGGGATTCGAGAGCTGTCAAAACTCCCTACTTCTCTACCTGCACTTCTATGGATGGCAAAAACAAGTTTAGCATTCCAGTGTCATCCGATTGCTCAGTCATTCCCAGTCAAAGCAATGTATGTTGCTTCTCAACTGTTTTAGGTACACTGTGAAGAATTTGTCCCTCAGTTTGAAAAACAATATCCTGAACATCTGTGGACGACGGTACAGGTAAGTCAGCAATTTGTCTTAATTTCATAAGCGTCTCTGAATCCGACTCAATAAACTGTCTTTTCCAGAACTTACTTTTTTCCTCAGAAAACATACTTCGTGTCCACCAGCTTCATAAAGGACAGCGAATGTTAACCTTTACATTGTAATAATTTATTTACTTGGACTAATTCAACCTCAGATACTTTTTAGCATAGTTTTTATTTCATGGCCACGTTGAGAATTCCTTACATTGGACTTGGAAATAAAGCCAGTCTTAAATAATGTCAGGATCCTGGGAGCAGGATCAGTTTTCCTGAGAGCTGTATCTGAGGAAGGATGCCAATTATAAAAGCCTGTGGTTATGAAGATTCAGTATCCCATGCAAAACAGCAGGGAAGTCCACAGTATGAAGTGTTAATCATAACGGGTGCTGCTGTTATGACTCTGGAAAAGCTGCTTTCAAAGCTTTCAGTACTGTTTTGTTTTAATAGGGTGTGAACTCTGAATCTGGGGAGTTGAACCACTGAAATATTCAGGCTCTTGATTCCTTTGTTCTGAAGGACTTCACAACATAAGGGACTGTCAAAAGAAGTAGAAAACTAATCTCCTAAATCAGGTTTTGACCTACCTATATTAAGCAGAGCTGTAGGTCAGAAGATCTCCCTGTAAGCTTTCGTGCTAGCTCGCTTTGTGGGACAGTGGAGCTCACTTGCAAGATGAGGATGTGCCCAGCTGTGCCAAAGTGACTGACAGAAATAAGCCTTACCTCAGGGGTGCTGTGCTCAAAGGGCTGCGTTACCAGACTGGATGGTGCAGAGGCTGTATTTACGGACCGTGGCAAATTTTTTAATAAGTTAAGCTGATTTCTGGTCTTAGAAATACTGAGTTGGTGGAGGAAGGATTTTCAAATGAGCACATTATCCCATTTGTTGAATTAAATCTTGACTTGGATGCCACATTGTAGGATTTCCAGCTGCTGCTCCAATTTGTCTGCATTAGTGAACTGATCTTAGCCCCGTGCCTGCCACTGTATTAATGACTTTGCACAGGAAGACTGATGATTCCCTAACACTAAGGCATACTTAGGCATATTTTATCTGCAAAGAAAAGGCTCCCGGGACTGTATTTCTGAAAAATATGCAAGAAGGCAGATGAGGACATTCTCATTCTTACTCATAAGTAATGCTTGAAAGAAAAAGCTGAATGTGGGAAGATGATTCAGAAGCACACACGTAACTGAACAAGTCAAGAGATGCAGAAGAAATTGTGACCAAGTACTGATTAATGTATATGCTTTCAGAAGTGAAGAAATCACCTGGCTGTGGGTTGATTTGCATAAATTAATTCATATCCATTTTAGCTAGAACCTCACAGCCACATAAAGACTTTGAGTATGACAGGTTGTGTAGTATTAGGATTGACATAGTCTGAAAGAAACTGCAGGGACTGAGAAACAGATGAAAAGGAACCATGCACTGTCCGTGGCTGCCCAAAGTAGTGCTGTGTGCCACATGCAGAGCATTGCTCTCTCTACATTTGCAGAGTGAATGATTTACTGCAGTATCGTTTCCATGCTAAAAAATATACCTCTATGTCCTATTGGCTCATTGCTTATGGAAACACCGGTGTGGTGTACACAGACATAAATATAAGCTTCCAACACAGTTTATAGATGTCAGTGTAAGCAGGTAGGAAACTTTTCTTGGCAGAACAAAACTAAGCTAGTAAACAGATGTAACGGGCAGGGAGGTCAAAACTTCACCGTTGCATTACTGGTTTGCAAAGAGCTCTCCTGGGTTTTCTCTTTCTCCTCCTCTGTGTAGCAGTGTGGTATCATACATAATGCTTGAGAAAAACAGTTGATTGTAATAATAAAAGTGTGCCATTATTAGGATTTCTCTTGTGCTTATTTGCTCCCAGAAGAAGTGCACAGATAGCTGCTAAGTGCTTGGCCCTTTCACTGTGTTGGTCTTTGTGTCAGTGTACGTTTTGAAGTCAATGCTGCGCAGATTTTTCTGTTGGCTGGTGTAATTTATGTGAACTCTTCAAAATATGAAAGCATTAAGTGACTAAAAGGTGGGGTTTGTCACTTGTTTCTGTGGTAGGAACTTTGCTTCTCGTTCTGAGACCCTTTTCTATTCTTATTAGGCAAACATTTTTAAGGCGTTTGCTGAATTGTTCCAAGTCGCTTCGGCTAAACCCGCACCTCTTGGCATCTGCGATTATCCATCATCAAGAGCAATATATGCCATTGACCTGATGCTTAAATGGGACACCAGCAGAGATGGTGAGAGAAGTTCATTTCTTTGCACGTTGAATTCTTATTTGTGAACTTGCTCAGGAATTTATTTCCTTTGCTCAGATTCTTATGGGTTTTCAAGCAGTATAAACTGTGCACTCTGCACCTCCCACTGACATCCAAAGGTATCTGAAGCTGCAGGTGTGCGGAGCTAGAAGCTGCTCTGCTGGTTAGCTGTGATGGTAGAGGGAGCTGCTAACTGTGCTTGGCTGAGTCCGTGCCTCCCTTGCACTCCTGCTATGGCTTTGTTTTAGATTGTTTAAATGCTGTACAGGGGCAAGTTTTCTTTTCAGTTTACAATGGGAGAATCCTTGTGTGTGTACTAAAGCCTTAAAGAGACATTATCCTGTGGCTTGCCCTATTGTCTTCAGATTGCAGTGTTATTTAGTAAAGCAGACAAGGGACCACGTTCACTGTTTCAGTGCTGTTGATGTCCTTGGGACCGTCACTCAGTTGTCAAGTCTCTGCAAGAATGTGGTATATGGGGATGCTTCGTGTTAATGTCACAGCATGGCTGACAGCCACTTAGAGCCCTTCTTCCAGCTATTTGTGGATGACTGGTGGGGGAAAAAATGCCAAATAAGGCAATTTTTTTTATCTCACCAGAAAGCTCAAAAAGGTCTGTAAGCGTGCCCTGTGCACACATACCTCTTACAGGGAGAAGAGCTGCAGGGGCACCAACACGGAAATGAACTTCCAGGGCACTAGAAAAGAATTCTCAGTTCCCAGGACACAAGCAAAATTCCTTGCTCCTGCCTGGCTTTGCTAGAGGAGTGATGAGGAGTGAAACAAAAACCCTGTCAGGTTGGGTCATAAAGGATGACTTCTAGCCATTTTCTACCTTAATGACAGGCAATGGCTCAGGGTCTCTGTGTAGGTTGCATTAAAAGGTGGTGTTTGCGTTCCCTTCGACAGGAAAAAGAATCATGCAGCCTCAGATCCTGGAGGTGAACTTCAATCCTGACTGTGACAGAGCCTGCAAATACCACCCTACCTTTTTTAATGATGTCTTCAGCACCTTATTTCTGGATGAAGCAGATAACTGCCACGTGACATGCATTGTCTAGCCACAGGAGGCTTGACTCTTTCCTTCACAGATATGCTTAATAGCAATATTTACATTTCAGTTCTATGAGCTGCTGACGCAATTACTTTCCTGTATTAGTAACCCAGGAAGAAACCTCAGAAGAATGCACATATACCTTATACTGCACCCATAATTGTTCTGTCTGCGTTTTCCTTGTGTTGCTTCGTGCTGTACATCACCGATTTGTATTGACCAAATGTCTTTGTTTATTGAATATGGGAAACCTCAAAATAGGACAGAACTGGAACGCCTGAGCTGTGTCTCAGGTAGACTGAGCTCTTGCTTTCTTGCTGGGAAACGTGGCATAGTTCCCTGTGTGAACATTAAAATCACAGTTTATGTAATCATCTTGGAGTTTGTATATCATTTTCTTAGCCACTCTTCTGTTGTACAGCGATCTAAAATGTTTCTGTTAGTAGGCAGAGGGAAAACGGGTTATTAAAGTTGCATTTGGCAAGTTTATTGAAAATCAAGGATATGAAGCTCGAATGAGGAAGGTGGGGGAAAGCAATGTGCCATCCCTTACCATAAGGGAAGGAAAAGATTGTTTAGGCTATTTCGAGGTGCTCTTCTTCAGAATCCTGCTTTGTTTAGTCAACTACAACGCTGAGCAGAGGAATGAACCGCCTGTCTGGGAGCGTTCTGCCATGCTGCAGGTGAGGCTGGAGGGAGAGCTGCGTGAGTCAGCCACCTGTGGTGCTGACAGTTGTGTATCAGTCTCCATAAGTCAGAAGCTGTTACTCTGACTGAAGTTGTGAATAAGCATTCCAGCCGTATTTCTTTAACGCAGACGCTGTGACTCCTAACTGTGCAGAAGAAAGTTTGATTGGTGTTGAATGTCGCAACAGGTGCTTGAGACTGGATCTAAGAGGACGCTCAGCAGATGCCCTGTGACTTGTAGGAAAGCAAAAGGCACTTTCTGCCTCGGAAGTACTTGAAAAGAAGTAACAGAGACTGGATCTAGCCTGGAGGGGGGGAAGTTTCCTTCATCACAAAGGAGACAGCAGCATCATGTTTAGCAAACCAGAAGAATGACCAAACAAAAGTAGTAAGATTTGTGTGGTGAGACCACAAGCTGTCAGCCAAAATACTCTGTTATGTCTCTAGACAAAGGTTTTTTGTTTCTTTTACCTTCCTTTCAGGAAGCACCTGGGTGCTTTAAGCATCTCAGACCTTACTGTGTCAGCTACCGTAATCCCGGAGAGGAAAAATCCCAGTTTCCATTCCTAAGCAGCTAAAATGAGAAGGTGCAGGTAGGAGACAGCTTCAGTACGCAGTCTGCCCACAGCCTGGCTTCTTGCTCCGCCGACAGGGCCTGAATGGTGAACACAGCACGTGTGGTGCCCTTTGGGCAGTGCCACAGGGACTGCCAGAGGTATGTACAGGCAACTGCTGAATATTTGGGTGCTGCTGGCTTTTAAATGCTCTGAATTTGCTGTTCTGTCTCGCCCATTGTAATGCTGAGAGGAGGAAGGGGCCCCCTTTAGGCTACAGCATCCTGTTGCCTCTCGCATCTTTTTGTTCAAAACCTTTCAGTAACAACAAAAACAGTGGAGGAAAAGTAAGTTTACATGTAGTTTAATACATTTATCTGACACTTAAGATTGTACAGCGCTTCCAAATGGGATGGCACAGATCACAAAAAGATCTGGTCTTAAACATTGGCAGAGTACAGCAATCAGAAGACAGAGCTGCCCAGTGAGACCGTAAAGCACCACGCTTGGTGCTGAACAGCACCGATTCAGACCAGTCACATTTGTGACTGTCAGAAGCAGCTTTCCGGAAGCTGGACTTCTTCCTCTAAATGAAGCTGCAGTTAGTGCTTCTTTCTGGTAATGGTTAAAATGCTGTTTGTCCTATAAAATGTGATGCTGCAATACTGCAAACCAGCACCTTCTGATGTGCGCTATCGTTTAATTTGCTGCAAACTTCATGCAACCTTTGAGACTTGCCTACTTGAGGCACGTTTGTTTAAAACAAGGATTGCAGTGTCAGATTATAACGCGGTGTAAATAGTTCAGCTAAAAAAAATAGTAAGTAAGGCACAACTTTCTTTAGAAGATTCTTGGAGGAAAAGGATGTTTCCAACCGAATGCTGTTTATTCAGATTTCTTGTTGCGATTGTCTTTCCAGATGCGGTAATTGAGCGCAGAAGCCATGGTTAGCCAAGCTAAATACGGGACCATCAAATAAGCAGCTGTTCTGTTGATGTGATACCAGGAAGCAGTGGTAGCTGTCGCTGTACCGGTTGTGAGCAGGAGAGTTGCCAGCCCCTGAAACACAGGCAGGTGGTTAGTGTCCTTTTCCTCGTAGCGTTTTCTTAACTAGATGGTATTTCTGTGGCTCCTTCCACTCAGTGCTGATTCTTGGCAGCTCCCAGTATGAGCTGACTTCTCAGGACACAGCTAGCAAAAAGATCTCTGCTGAGTTAGGAGTTGAACCAACGGACACAAAGATAAGATACAATGGTCAGAAGGAAGGGCACTGCAGCTGGGAGCAGACAGAATCCTTCTCATCCATACTCCTCTGTTTTTCCTTTTTCCTCTTGCTAGCAGAAACTGTCTCTTAGCCACATAAACTCACTCAGTGTCTTTCCACTATAGATGCTGCCCAAGGAGATGTGGCGGCTGAATTAATTATGGACTGCAAAGCATTCTGCTATTAAAACACTGCTCTTATATTTGGAGAGCCAGGCCAATCATATTTTAATACTAATTTTTATTTTTAAGGTGAGCTGTTTTTCTACAGCATGAAGAAAGCTGTTCTTGTCTAAACCAGATGCTGATTACGTGAGTAATGATAAGCTGCTTATCGCCGCTGTTTGCCAAAGAGATACCTAGGAATTTTGGTAAGGCATAAATGTTTACATTTTGTAGTCACAGAAAGCTCTTATCAAAGGGCGTCAGAAAGAGCTACTTGTAATCTAAGCGTTTAAGGGTGTTGTAAATTCTCACAGGTGGCTGCTGGCATGCAGTAAGAACAGCAGCAAACTTCTGCAAGCAGTCTTCTATACTGACGATACAAATCAGGTTCAGTTTCAGAGCGAAAAAAATCATGATGCAAGTTTTAGCCTCATCACCTTGCAAATGACTGTGAAAACATATGCTGAAGAAACAAACACTTACCCATCCCATTTTGTGAGCTCCAAAAAATATGGGAGTCCATGCCCAGTTTAATGCCAGCTGCCCTGCATACAGGCCCAGAGGAACCACTGCCTTTTCAGTGAAGCCCCCCAGTTCCTTCCACACCAGGTAGGAGCCGTATCTGAAGAAAGCAAATGCAAGGTATCATCCGGTATGTTGGTTAGAAAGCTTAAACAAATGAAATCATTTCAGTGTCAGAGCCTAAACTCACTTGGAAAAGTCCTGGCACTACCTGACAGAATGGCTGACTGTGAAGGGTTGATTATCTGCTGCAGACAGCAAGATGGAAATATTCCCTGTTCTGCCTGAGTTCTCATTTCTGGGTGCAGAAATGCAGATAACTTGCTGCATTTCAGTCTTAATGGAGAATGCTGCGTTGAAGTGGAAGCAAGTCAAAGACTTTTCGAGGTAAAAGGTAGGTCTCTGAAGAGAGCAAAAAACTGTTACTGACAGTACTGAGAGGGGATGGTTTAAAAATATCTCTGTTTGGAAGAAACTTTTTAAATAGATGGAAATGAGTTTAGAAGTAGGAATTGAGATGGGAATGGAGAAAATGAGTAACATCCCAAAGTACATCCATAAATGTGGATGGTGTCTGAGCAGAAAAGGAATCTGTAGTCACGTTTCAGAAGGGAGGAAGGAAAGGTACAGAGGGCACAAAGATTATAGGACTTCTAGGGAAAGAACTGCAATGCACACCCAGCACCCGCCCGCTTTGTGGGACCACAGCTTATAGAAAGATCTTCCAAAAATGTTCTGAAGTTCTTTTTTAACAGGTCATCTTAATGCCACAGAAAAACTGTCCACCAGAAGGATCCCAGAATTTAAGCTGATAAAGACAAAAATGATTTGGATTAGGGAAATGGCTAGTGTAAGATTTACCTTTGAACTGAAAGAGACCGAGTGGTCAGTCTGGAGAAGAGGAGGCTCAGGTGAGACCTTATTGCTCTCTATAACTACCTGAAGGGAGGTTGGTAGTGAGCTGGGGGTTGGCCTCTTCTCTCGTGTAACCAGTGATTGGACTAGAGGGAATGGTTTCAAACTGTGCCAGGGGAAGGTTCAGGCTGGACGTTAGGAAATACTGCTTCTCTGAAAGGGTGGTCAGGCACTGGAATGGGCTGCCCAGAGAGGTGGTGGAGTCACCGACCCTGGAGGCGTTCAAGGAACGTTTGGATGTTGTGTTGAGGGAT